>QLTV01000769.1:1775068-1799342 GCA_003457575.1 Thermophis baileyi | reverse complement strand
GACCGCGCCCTGAGGCACCCCCAAACGAGGGGTCTAGGGGTCGACCTCTGTCCTCCTGCCAACACCGACTGTGACCAACCAGAGCGATAGGAGGAGAACCACCGTAACACGGTGCCTCCCACTCCCAACTCCCTTAGTCATCCCAGAAGGATACCATGGTCAATGGTATCAAAAGCTGCTGAGAGGTCAAGTAGCACCAAGATAGAGGAATGACCCCCATCTCGGGCTCGCCAGAGATCATCCATCAGCGTGACCAAGGCAGTTTCAGTGCTGTAGCCAGGCCTGAAGCCAGACTGAAAAGGGTCTAGATAATCCGTTTCATCCAATGACTGCAGGAGCTGACATGCCACCACTTTCTCTACAACCTTTCCCACAAAGGGTAGGTTGGAGACTGGACTAAAGTTCTTTAATTCTGCTGGATCCAGGGAAGGTTTCTTGAGGAGGGGTCTCACAACCGCTTCCTTTAATGGTTACGGGAAAGACCCCTCCCTCAAGGACGCGTTGACTAAAGCCTGGAGCCAGCCTCGTGTCACCTCCTTGCTGGCTGAAACCAGCCAGGAGGGGCACGGGTCCAACAAACAAGTGGAGGAACTCATCGCTCCTACAGCCATGTCCACTTCCTCAGGAGTCGCAGGCTCAAATATAAGCAACTTGTATTCTTATGACACCATAAGCTAATCTATTGGTCTCATTATTTGGGACATTTTCCAGAGATGTGCTAAAGATTATGGAAATTACAGTGTAACCATTCTGAAAGCAGCCAAATCTGTGATGGGTATTTTAAAAATATCTAATTCTCTTTTAAAGTTGTACAAACTCATGAGCATAATTACATGTTGTGTTACTTTAGTAAATCCTAGAGCCAACTTTACAAAGATGTGTTGTTTTCTCTATCTTAAGTCTTTCACTAATCACTTCATACTTCAATTCTAGCAGGATAGTACCATCCAGACCATGAATAAGTTGATACACCATTAACTGGCCTTATTTTACTGGCCTTTAAGCTTTAACTAAACAAGCCCCAAACACCATGACAAGAACATACACAGTATTCAAGCCATATAGTTGTCAGAAGGCATCCTAACAGTAGGAATTTTTAGTAATTATTTTTAATCACCCAGGAGGGATATGCTGTGGGTCCCATCTCCAAAGGAGTTCCATCTGATGGGACCCAGGCAACATGCCTTTTCTGCTGTGGCCTTGGGAACATCATTCCATTCCCCACCTCCAATGAGGTTAGTCCAGGCACAGTTTCTCCATCAACCTCAAAGATTTCACGCAAAGTAGTTGTATGATTTCAGTGACTGTTCTCCCAAAATCTTGGTTTTGCTTTTTTATTCTAATTATGCTTGATTGTTTTGAGATTGTTATTGTTTGTGCACTGCCTAGAATCATGTTTTCATGAGACGGATGGCTATATAAATATACTAAATAAATAAAATGTATGTATGCATGTTCCCGCATAGTGTAAATAAAAGTTGCAAGCAATGTCCATAGATAGGTCCCATTCTTCCCCCCCCACCAGATGCGCACACACACACACCCCACATACAGAAAACTAGGAATCTGCAAAGACCAGGATAGTCCATGTCTAGCTCGGTACTGTGCACAATAGTCTTTCCCAGCCTGGTGGGTTCATTCAGCTAGGAGTGATAAGAACTCTACCCCAACGCATCTGTTGGGATAAACGCCTATTAACCTGCGAAGTCGGGGGGGCGGGGGGAGACATTAACCCGCAGCACCCTGCCAATACCGCAGCCAAGAGGCTCTTTCGAAACCGCGCTCCCAGATGCATCACCCGGAACCCGGGACCTTCCGATCGCGCTGTCTCCCCTCCCTTACTCACCATAGCAACCCGGCCAGGCGAGGGGCGGCTGCGACTGCAAAAATTATTCGGGGGCAACACGTGCGCCCGCCAAACTTGCAAAAGAAAAGGCCAGGAAGTTACGTCACACGCAGTCTCTTTCCTCGAGCAAAGCTTTCCTGTTGACCTTTCACCTGAACGGAATAATACTCCCCGTCCTGTTGATAGACTTACACATTTTCCTATCTCTATGATTCATGCGAAGGCGGGAAGCAAAGGCAGTCTCCGATAGGCGGCTTTTCAGAGACAAGGCGGATGGGCGGGGCTAGAGAAACTTGAGTTTGATTGGGGCTGGAGTGATAGTAAAGAGCGGCGGGCTGGTTGTGCGCGCGCAGTGCCTCATAGGCGGTACACTTCATAATGGAAATCAATTGTTTGGGTTCGCACAGCGGACTGAACTATTAGCATACACTAACCCCATTGGGCTTAGCGTAACAACACAGACGCAATGCGAATGCCTTTAATGAGTGCCGTCGGCTGTGATTTGTTATGGGATACAGTTAGGGTCCTCCAGTCTTTGTCATCCGTTGCAAAAACGGGCAGTGCCCATTAGTGAAAGTAAAAAGCCTGTTCTATTTTAGGCTGAAGCCAAATGCAGTTGGCAGCTACAATGGTGCATAACTTTCTCACCGAACGTTTTGGAATATTTTTGTTAAAACTCCTCCTAGCTTTCCTGCAACTCAGCCTGTGGAGGCTCAGTTGCAGGAAATTACTCGGAATTGTAATTGCTCTAATGCTAACCGTTGTGCGCCCGTTTATAAGACCCGTCCCGTTCAGCAGTATTGACTAATTATTAACCGTGTAGTGGTGGGCATGTTTGCTTCGGAATTTTCCAAGCCATGTCACCATGGCAGAAAGACCTTTTTCACTGGGTTGTAGAAGACAACGTCCTTCCAACACCACCTCTTATCTCAGTGCCAACCTTCTGAGGGAACTGGAACAGGTTTATATATTCCAGTATAAAAGAGTTGTTTTTCCCCCTCCCATCACAACCTAGCACATTTCTGGGACATTTTGTCATCACAACCCAACACATTTTATCATGTTTGGTGGACGTCAAATAAAGCCAACCATTTTTGGATAGAAATATATTTACTAATTCAGAAGATTTTAAAAGACATGAAACCAGAGCTTTTCTGACTAATGGATAGACAGTTTGAAAAATATCATAAACGTTGTTTTTATACAGTATATAGGTTCAAAAGTGAAAAGGTTCAACATCATCCACAATAGAGGAATAGTTGGTGAAGATGATGGAACTTGTATGATGGAACTTGATTCTTGACGAACTTTTCTTTTATGTACACTGAGAGCATGTGCACCAAGACAAATTCCTTGTGTGTCCAATCACACTTGGCCAATAAAAAATTCTATTCTATTCTATTCTATTCTATTCTATTCTATTCTATTCTATTCTATTCTATTCTATTCTATTCTATTGTAGAGATTGTTAGACTTATTTCCTTGATTAGAGCAAAGACAATATATTACTGACTGGAAACCCCTTATAGACTTTTTGCATGAAACAGAAACAAATGAATTGATGAATTGTGGTTTTGAGGATTAAGGAAAAAATGAGATAATAGAAAAAAATAAAGCTTTTCTTTTTGTTTTCGTATAATAAGATATAATTGTGTACTCATACTTGTATTTGCTGCAAAGAAACCCAAAAGGTAGCACAGTGTATGAGAGAATTTCCTCCTGGCTCGAAATAAGAAAAGAAGCACAGCAAAGTGGCTGTTTGAATAAGCCCTTAGAAATAAGCTCCATGTAACCAATCAATCATTACTCAAAAGGACAATCTAGGGTGCACTGAGGACAATCCTCGGGGTGAAATGGACAAGGTTGGCATTCTGCTCAGCTCCAGTTCTCTCAGCAAGTCTTCTGTGGGACTGCCATGAACCTCAGTGCTATCCCTGGGAATTATGCTCCAAAGCCATTTGGCTATTCTTGCAAGAAAGAACAGACACTTGCATAGCTGTGTCTGTTCTTCTTTGGAGGTGGTTGGACATGGTGATACTGTTTCAAGGAAGATTCAATGGGTCTTCTATGAGATATTTATTTCCATTGGTTAAAAAAAATAAAACCAGAAAATATTTGTCCCTTCAATATTCCAGAAGACTCATGTTAGCTCCTTTGTCACAAGGTGCAACTGCTTTGCCAGCCTGCATAACCTTCAGATGTATGGATTTCAACTCTCAGAATTCTCTGCAATGGTCATCCTCCTTCAAAATTCTGGGAAAGCTTAAGTAAGTTAAGGAATCAAGCAATCTTGTAACATTATAAATTTATTTGATAGCAACAATGGAAATACTTTTCGTTTCTGAGCTATACTTGTTTTAAACTAATTGTTATGTAAGTTGCATCCATTAAAGTTATTTCCAAGCTGGACAGAATTTAAGAACATAATGATCAATGGTCATATTTTAATCGTTCCATCAGAAAAAAATTATTAGTGAATGAATGGCTGTGATAGGAAATCCTTGCATCTGTTGCTGTGATCTTGCACAGTGGGGACACTCTGCTAAGGAACATCTGTAAAGCTTATATATCTTAGCTTTTTATTGTCAAGAATAAATCTATTGTGCTGAATTATTTCTACTAGAAATAGCCTTGTATTAATTTTATCGTCTGTGTTTGTATAGGTATAAGTATAATATATTTGCCTTGCTGCTGTAGTTTAAAGGTAAAGCAATATATGGTGCATTATTATTAATTTGCAGCAAATTGTATTTCTAGAAAAGTAGATTTGTTGTGGTTGTGAAGAATAATAGATCCATGGCATCATGCAGTATGGAATGTGTCTAAACATGTGTCTAAAGATTATAGGTTACAATGAGTCACTGATCTCTTCCATCAAGTAGAACCAAAAGCAAAAGTCCCAAGGTTACATAGATTTTATATGGAATGTTGATATGTATAAGAGTGTAGGAAGAAAAATCCAGTCCGCTTCCAAGCTGGGAGTAAGGCACTGGAAATAAAATGGAGGCTGACTGCAAGGAAAGAAGTTTTATTTGGTTTCCAGAAACTTCAGTGATGGCAGCAATGTTTTTAGAGTGGCTGACCAAATGGCTGAGTGAATGGATGGATCTTTATAGGGTTCTGATTGAGATGCTCCAGGGTGTTGTGCAATGTAGTGAGCCTTGTGCCTTTTGCTATTCTAATGGTGATGGGTTAATCCTATTATGTCATAAAGGTCACATCCTGTCCTTAGAATTTGGGTGGGGGAATGTAGAATTTAATCCTGTCAGCTTCAACCTTCTGTGCCTTTTGTTTATGAATAGATTGGCCCAGTCTTCCTGAATGGATACAAAATCTCCATTCCAAAAGACCAGTCTCTTTAAGAACATGTTTCTCCATTTCTCATTTGGGGAAATATTCTATCCTGCCTCTTTTAATATTAATAATTAAGAATAAAGAATATTTTAATCTGGGGAGGGGGAAGGGCTTCCTACAAGAGCATGCATACATATTGTAGAAACCCCAGATACACCTATAACTGATAAGGATGCAAAATAACAAGAACTGAGGCATGGGTATCATTCAAAGTATGAAGACACTACAATAACATTCATGGAAATGTAAGAGCAGCTTTGATATACAAAAAGTGTTATTTTAACAAGCAAAGAATCAGAAGAAGTCTAATAGCACCTTTTCTGGCTAATGAATTATATTTAAAAACTTAAGCTTTCATGAGTTATAGATTATGTCATCCAATGCCATGGGGTAGCTAGACTAAAGTAGGATTTAAATTGGGATGAGATGTGCAAAAGGAGGGAAAGACAGAAAACTAAGTGATTATGTGAGATACATTATCTTATCAATTAACAATTATAAATCTACATTTGTATGTGTTGAGACTTTCACGGATAGTCTGAAACCTTTTGAAGTTCAACACTCTCTAGCTCAATTGTGCTGGGGAATTTATTTTTTCCAAGATAAGAATGAGATCCATAATGGATTGTCCCAGGAACTTAAAATGCTTTGATATTACTTGATCCTTGCTAAATATGTATCTGCAATTATATATGCAGCCTCGCAGGAAGAGGGGTGATCACATGTTTTACAGGGTTCACTGCAAAGCGGTAGAATAATAACAGATCTACAGCTCCTTCCCTGCTTCATAAGGGTGAAAAGAGGGAACCTTGAGCTTGTCCAAACAAAAGTATAGTATGACAGAAAGGATGAAGGCAGCTGACAAGAATCTGTAAAGTACAGTGTGGTTCCTCTAAAACCTTCTGTCTTTGTTTCTATGGAGGCAAGGGTAATAGAGGTGGAAAGGGCTCCTTTGATGGGCAGATTCCCAGGACCTCCCTTCTTAAATACCAGGTGGACTGCTCTCTTCTTTGAATCTATAATGCACATTCCAAGTGACCCATTTATAAATGTGTCAATCAGGATAACTTCGTAGGCTTAGCCAAATGTAGCCACTTTCACATGGAAATAATGCTAACACCATAATGTGCTATTTGTGCTCAGATGGATTACACAAGCAAGGCCTCTGCCTGGCCTGATATAATTATATCAATAGGACATCCCTATTCCTTAGAAGCTTAAAAATTCATCAAAGAAACCTAATTCTAATGATACTGCAAGCAGTTTGTGTGAAGCTGTCAGTTTTCTTGCATAAGTACTATGAACTTTAATTTGCTTGTTACACTAAAGCGTCCACAGCCACTATGTCAAAAGATGAAAACAAAGCAAAGCAAAACAAAAAACAGGGTCTCATAAGCTTCAAACTTTTATTGTTTCAAATGCTAGGGTTTTTTTAAGGAAAAAAAGCAATGCTACATAATTACATCATGGTCCTGCTGAAATCAATACTGTATAAAGACCATTGTGGGCTTCTGAGTATTTGAATAATCTTTCCAATGGGCTTCTGGAAAGAAAAAAAGCATTCTGAGGGTCATTTAAAACTGAGTTGGTAGTTTCAAATAGAAAATGCATGTATTTTCTACATTTTTCTCTTGTATATGCGATTTAGGCTCATACTGGCATGCAAATACATACACACACATACACAGATATATAATAAAATTACACACACACATACACACACAGAGAAAAGAATTGAACAGGTGCTGACAAAAGGATACATTACCCATCTGTCTCAAAAGAAACAATTGAAGTATTAGTACTATATGCCACTTCTCACTTTAACCTTTTCAGGTATTTTTCATCATTTTGACACACATTATTAAAATACTAATTCTCAGGGGGTTATTCAGAGTATGAGCAAACAATTCCTTTGCCAATCTTCAACTTTCAGTAGTGATTCTAATGGAAGATTTTTTCATATAATTGTCACCATCTCATTTTCTGGTTCAGTATGTCATCCTTGCCACTAAGTTCTTTAAAGGCTTAGTAAAAAGTGGAACTCAAAGTGGAATGTCACAGTGTTCAATCCTTGTTGTTAAAAGCAATAAATAAATAAATCACAAATTGATGATAACCCAAAGATCTGTGTATCTTTCATTAACTTTCTCATTTTTAAAGCTCTATATGAGCAATGCTTTAACAAGAACGTTTATAGAATTTTTATACATGTTTTAAACATTTTCATATAATTCCAATAAGCAAGAAAAAGTAGATCACTACCCTTCTTTGGGTCTT
Organism: Thermophis baileyi; assembly: GCA_003457575.1. Lineage (NCBI taxonomy): Eukaryota > Metazoa > Chordata > Lepidosauria > Squamata > Dipsadidae > Thermophis > Thermophis baileyi. The sequence goes on along the minus strand of QLTV01000769.1, from coordinate 1,791,865 downwards.
CTTTTATTGTAATATTTTCCTCAGATACTATGTACTCATATTGTCTGTCTAGACAGACAGACAATTATACATATAATAGATACAGATATAATGGTTATCACTATATCTATATAGAGATAATAATGCTTATTATATCTATAGAATTGAAGGTTGGATTATTGCAGTGCACTCTACATTGACCTGCCCTCAATAAATATTTGGAAAATATGGGTGGCCCAGAATAAATGATTCAAAGTAGTAATGGTTATATAATACCTTGCTTTGAGAATTGCATTGGTTACTAGTTGTCTTCAAGGTGCTATTGTTACCTTTACCAGTGTTCATAGCTCAGGGCCTGAGTGTCTGTGGGAGTACTTTCTCTTAGTTCAATAAGATCACTTAGGGAAGAGATGTTCTGTGTGTTTCCTCTTAGGGACTGATATGTGTCTTTTCAGTCACAAATGCCATTATGGAATACTTTGCCCCAGGACATCTGCAAGGCCCTTTCCCACCTGGTTTTAGAAATTGCCTAAAATATGGTTGTTTCACATTGGTACTGGAATGTTGTAATTGCTACCTCTAGAAAAGAATGGTGTTTTTAACATTGGACTGCTAATTGTTGTATGTTCCTATTTTTTAACATATTGTTTGTTCGGTAGAGTTGGCAAATTGTTGTTGTATGTTCCTTTGTTTATTATTTTGTTTTAATCTGTGTTTATATAGATGAATTCTATACTATAGAATCAGATTTAACTGAAGCAATGTGGAAGCCTTGTAAAATAAATACATATTTGTTTTTCAAAAAGACAAGAAGGAATAGACTCAGTTGGGCAAAATAAATTAATTAACAAAGGATTATAAATTTTCTGGAATAATTGCTGATTTTACATCTATAGTTCTGTGTTCAAGTTAGGGTAGCATCAGATTATAGACAGAAATTTTAAACAATGTAAGTAATTTTAAATACTAAGAACATCAGAGACAAAATCTGTTTAATAATGGATGTCAAATTTCATAAGTGAAAATATAGAACGGTATCTAAATAACCAGATTAACATAAATGTCCTGGTGGGCTGCTTGTTTTACAATTGTCTACTATTAAATTCCTTGCCTTTTTAAAATTATTATCTATTCCAACATTGGTTTCTGATACTATAGTGAGATAAAATAATAAGTTAGATTTCATGTATATTTTAGATTTTTAAAAGATATATATTTTAAATTTTATCCTATTATTTCAACAAATGGCAAAAGCAAAATCATTAAATCATTAATAAGAGTTGAAATCAGATGATATTTGAAAATATATTAGTGAACATGTTTTAATAACATATATTGTAAATAAAGATATACCGTATGTTGTTCAGAACATCAGAGTACAGTAACAATTCAATTATAATTCAATACCAAGGAAAAGGTCAATACTATAAAGAATGTAAGCCAAAAGTTAAATTTACAGGCTAGGATCCTTGGCGCCCAGGGTTACCCTATACAAGTAGGATATGATTGTAATAATAGAGAAGATGTACAGTATATGAAGATACGTTAGAAACACAGATAAGTGCTTTATGTATCTGAATTTAATCAATTTTTCAACAAAGCCTTCTTCAATTTGTACTCAACTCTGAAGACTTCATGGATATATCCATGTAGTTTTGTAAGATAGACTGGCCTGATTTCAACTTCATTCACTCATGCATTCATTGCAGACATAGAGGCTCTCCAAATCCATACAAGTCAGAGTAGCTTACAGCATTAAAAATGAAACAAAAGAACAAAGTTCACGTGATTGGAAGAAAGAAGATACTTTAGTGGACAGGTGGATATCCTGTTTGAAGGAATGTAGAATGGCAGGTAAACCAGACAGCACACTTGCACTAGAAACCAGAAAACATTATTTTTAATTTATGGCAAGACAAGACAGGCAAGAATTGCCTTGCTGGTGGATTATCATAAAGGATGGCATTGTACAATCCTGTCCTAAAAAAAATGGCCAGCTGATCATACTTGCACTAGCACAAGCTGGTCAGCCTAGACTAACTGACCCCAGTGAATGAGGCCCTCATATCCATCGAGATAACTGCAATGCTTTTGTAAAAGAAAATATTCTTGAAGAGATCCTACAATCAGCTTTCTAGCAGTTGAAAGGCTGGATCTAGGTGACATGATCATATCCTATCAGTATTATGTCTTTATTGGCTTCCAGATTATTTTGTTTCCCTGAACATAGAAAAGAAACTGGTTGATGTATTAAAATTACTCAGGAAGTTAATGTATGGTCCTTGCATCTAGAGAAAAATCCTTTTTTTATTTATTTATCAGCATGATATATTATCATAATATAAATTCTCTAGCTATTAGACAATTTTAACAATTAACACACAGACATAGATGAAATGAAGTATTGTTTTCTAAAATGGACTACTGCACAGTATTACAGCTAGCTTATCAAGTATTTTCAGCTGTACTTCCTATTTCCTTCAGATGTTTGCAAACATTGCCTTCTTTTATCTGTTCCAGAAAATTCAGAAAGTTGGCTAATTAGAATTTTTTTGTCACCTAATTAATTGTCATGCAATAAATTCATTTGAAATATGTATTATAGAAAAGCTACATATTGCCTTTTCTTCTCTGAAGAATCAAAAAGGTACTGAATCACATTGCTTCCCATGAATACAGTATGTTTGATAATAATGTTATTAAACATATCTGGATCTGTCTTTTCAGTCAAGATAATTAAGTAGCCTCATCTCCCAATTTCTTTCTTAGGCCAACATTAATCTGATTAACTCAGATTTGATAATTACAAATTTATTTTTTAAATGTATTATAGAACTTGCTTTAAGAGTGAAGAGCCAATATAGGGTGATCTATAATTATTATCCTGACTGATGTATGAGTATGGACTAACCAAGTGAGCTAAATTTAGTCTCAAATATATGAAGTGAATATAATTGCTACACATTCCTGAGCAGATAAAATTATTTGACTCTTGAATTCATACCTTAAAGCACAAAGAAAAACATACTAAAATTGCTTTGAAATGCTTTGGCAGGCACTGGTGTCTACGTTGTGTTTAATTGTTTTATATTCATTTGAGGTAATTTCCCCCAGACAGCCTTACAATTGACTGTGGTGAAAAAGGGCAAAACATGACTAGAAACCTGAAGTGAAGAGGCAGAGATAGTGAGTCAGAAAAAAAAAAATCAGTTTTTCAGTTCAGTGGAATAGAAAAGGATATCTAAGCAAAGCAAGGATGATGTAATACCAAATGTACGCAAAACAAAACAAGAGCTTAAGAGGAAGACCCAATATGTATTGTAAGGAAATTAGAACGGGGGGGGGGGGAAATAGTTGAAATGAAGAAAACAAATTACATTACAATCTATGTAATTATAAAGTAATTCTAAAAGTAAAGTAAAATAATTATTCTGGTGCTATCTTTGGGGACCATTTTCTTGTTTCAGAATACCACAGAGAAGGGGAGACAAAATATAGAGGACCATAATCCAAGGAAGGCTATCTGAATTAGCTTTATAGTCTGCACTAGTTTTTTCTGACCTGGTGCCATTCAGATCTGCAGGGATTAAAACTTCCTGAAGATCATAGTCAGTTTTGCCAGGAAACTGTGGTTCTGCAATTGAATCAATAAAATGGAATTGGAAGAAAAATTCATTGATTATGAATCATGGGATGGAGACAGATGCTTAATTTTTGAAAATAATACAAGAATTTGGAAAGTGATCTCCCTCATCACATATGAATTCAATCCACGTTTACAAATTATAAAGATTTACTAGTGTTATATTGTTTTGCATATCTTCAAAAATGAAGTCAGTTAGGAGTGAGTGTGGTATAAAAAAATACATTCCACTGTGTACTGCAAGAAACAATACTTCTCTCCTATTCAACCATTGTTTAAAATAAATCACTCCTCCAGGGAAAATAGCTAAGAACTATTTCTGAACCCTATAAGAATAAAACTGGGATCACCACAAGCACATTCTTTTCTTCTCCCTACTTCTTAAGCTCATCTACTTCAAAAGTTTGAACTATGGAAAAATTTAAAATCTCTAGTTCCTACTATGCAAATGTTAGGGTTAGCATAGTGTGAAAAATAGTACTATAGTCCTCCATGGTCTTATGATACTGCCAGCCCAAGATATTTCATTGACCCCAAATTCCATTGAAGAGGAAATGGCTGGATTGAATTTTAACTGAATGCTGAAAAGAGCGTAGAAGCTTCTACAACAGAAATGGGCAAAACTTTTGTGGCCTGGGATAATCCAATTGTCCATCATAAAAGATTTAATAAACGGAGTTGGATGGGTTTTTTGTTTTCTCTCTTTTATTTTATGTTAATTCAAATGACCGGAAACCGCAGTGCAATTTTTGGGCAATTGTTTTTGGACAGGGTTCTTGGGGCTGTAAGTGGCTTACCCTCTCTTTAAGATTTGGAGTAAGTGAAGCATTTACAGTTTTTTCTCCTAACAAAGTGGAATGTACCAATAGGATACTTTTCTTTTTTCTTCTGAGTATTAAAACTTCAAGCACTGAGAAAATATAGAAAGACAGAAAGCCAAGTAACTGTCTCTAAAAGCTCCATAAATCACAGCTCTCGTATACACACCCATACTTAAAGGAATCTACTGCAAGATGCAAGAGCAGACTCCCCCCTCCGGGGTAACTGTTCTAGTTTGCCTGTATTTTGTGCTGTATCCTACCTTTTACCTTGCCAAGGAAACTGGCAAGGAACCAAGTGGCTTGCAGCCATAAGTGAAAGCAAAGGAATTCTTAACATTTTTCATTTAAAGGTTATATGCCAATAGAAATTCTTTCCTCTGAAGTACTATTTAAAATTACCAAACAGCTATTTTGGTCAGCAAACTCACATGCATTGGGCAGGTAATGAGTAACAAAACCTGTCTACTAGGTGCAGTAATAGTAATATATTGCTTCTACTTTTTCAATTGAAAATAACAGCACTGCAAACTAACATATTCTTAGATTTTCCCAAATGCTCCTTTTTGAATATGAAAATGCAAAAAAGGCAACAGGTTGGGAAAAGCTGATCTAGCTCATTTGTCACAAGCAACAGCAAATAGTAGTAATTCTCAATTGGACAACAATATAATGTAACAGGCATGACATCCATTATATGTTTCTTTGATCAATATGTATTATTTCTCTACTGCCTTTCCCTGGAGAGCTGGAACCCTGATTTAGGCACATTTCAGAAAAGTCAAATTCAGTTATTTCAACAGTTCCAATGCAAACTAACTGCAATTTGCTGAACTTTCCAATTAAATTAAAATGCAAGCTAAAATTTGAAACAAACCTCATTTGTCTTCCTAGTGGGCTCTAGAACTGGAATATATTGCCAGTTAGAACAAATCTGAGTGCTTGAAACAAATAACAAAATAGCAATAGATGCAGCTGTTTATACATTTTGTAATGAAATCCACCATGACGGTAGTTTAAAAGAAAGCAATATGTGTAGGTAATGGTCTTGAATATTACATATGGCTCTACTTAATTCTATAGACATGAAATTTATATTTTATACCGGTAGTAATTATAATAGTGTAATGATCAATTACTGCAATAATTGTGGAGAAATTTCACTTGAAGAGATCTAGGCACAGAAAGAATTACAATAAAAGAAAGTTAGCTGATTTGTGTATTTAGACAATGGGTGAAAGAAACTGAAGGCCAGGAAAAAAAAAACACGAGGAACCAATCAAAAGTGTGCATTTCCCCACTAAGATGACTTTTCATAAGTAGTCTGCATTATATTTCTTCATCTTTGGGGGTTGTTCTTTCTCCTCTGGGTCTGGTTGAAATAAGGAAACAGGGCTGTATCTAATAATTTGAACAGCAAGGTATCTCAAAATAATTAAATTGGCTTTTCTATGTGTTACCTAAACTTTTATGGATTAGCATCCTAATTGGAAAAAGTGCTTCTGCTGCTTCCTATTGACATATAACGTAACGATTTTGGCTCATCTGTCCCTATTATATTTGTCAGTGTAACAAGCCAAGAAAAAAAATCTAATAGAGTCTAGCAACATTCAGCCTCCGTGTTGATATACTCCATCGACATGGACAAGGACTTACTACAACTCAAGATTCTGTTATAGGGAGAACAAGTCTATGCATGCCAGCTTTGTTGACTCCATTCATACCATTACTCAGAATGCTCCAGCATTTGATTTGAGAGAGAAAGCCAGTAAATGTGTAGACTCTGTAGATGACAATTCCACAGTTTCACATCTGCATGTGGAAGCTATTCATATACATGTGAACTATTCATAGAGAGCAGGTTTCATAACTTCAAACCATCCAATATGATATAGGAAAAAAACCTGAAAATGTGTCTAAGACTTATTACATTTCTTTCTCCTACAGTACTGCTTTAGCTGGGTTTTTTTTACCATCTAGCCCAGGGGTGTCAAACTCATGGCCAGATGTGTCACGTGCTGGCCACGCCCATGCCCAGTTTAGCGAAGGGGGGAAAAGTCATGATATGTCACATGACGCCGCCGTGACGATGCGAGTTTGACACCCCTGATCTAGCCTGATGAATGAACGAGAGCCAGTCTTGTGTAGTAATTAAGGCAGCAGGTTAGAAAGTATGAGACTGTGAGTTCTAGTCCTATCTTATGTGCAAAGCCAGCTGAGTGATCTTAGGCCAGTCACTCTTTCTTAGCCCTGGGAGGAGACAATGGCAAACACTTCCCAAAACATTGCCCAGAAAACTGCAAGAACTTTTCCAGGGTGTTGCCAGGAGCCAATACTGAATCAAAAGACACACGCACACACGGGGAAAGAGGGAGAGGGAGAGGGAGAGGGAGAGGGAGAGAGAAATGCTGATAAATAGTTCTCATTCTCGAAAATATGGAAGTTTTTACATTCTCCTATAGTGGAGTTTCACATTATTTTTTCTAAATTATTTTTGTTTAGAAAGTTTCCAAGTTATCATGAACTATTCTAATAAAGATATTGCCTTAATATTAATTTTAAATTATATAATTTATAATCCATTATAGCAATTTTCCACCTTTTCCAAAATGAGGATTTGGGAAGAATTCCATATGGCTCTAAAATATATAAACTGTCCATTGTTGAGGCTTTCTTTACATTTACCTATCAAATTTAGTGGAGAGCTTTAGCAGAAATTATTATATATTCATAATTCACTATATCATTTTCAGTGGCTAAGATATCCAGAGATCAGTGGAAAGATATTATAAAGTATAATTTGTACATTACTAATAATATACAGAAGGTGACAGATATGAACAGTAGTTAACTATTCTATACAAAGTGATTAAATGACTCATATAAACTGGATTCAGAAATTAACTTCTAATATGTCATTTTATTTTTTTAAAGTATTATCTGAATTTCGACCGGTTTATTCTTGTAGCTGACACTAGATGTCACCATCATTATTCAATTATGAATAATTCTTTTCCTTTTAATTAGGACTTTTCCACATAATTTATGTTGGATCCCACTGTTTCTAGTTATTTAGTCTATTTTTTTCCCCCATGTGCACACCTCCTCTGTGATTGAGATTCAGTACCGATTCTACATTATTTTTGATAAATTTTAACTAAACAAGTTCAGCTAAGTAAATGTTCTGATTTCACTGGTAGAATTCATAAAGTTTTAGTGGAAGAATTATAAAATTGATAAGCACAATGATTTCTGCACTTTTCAGTACATTAGTCATGAACCACATATATATTAGTCCTTTATTTAGTTATTCATTTAACTGAATTCAGAAAATGTTGCCAACCCATATAATTGTATAATATTGTATACATTGTGTATATTAAGGGATACATTGGGGTATTGCCAGTAAAGGGAAAACTTTGAAGATTCAATATTGGTATGACGCTTCATTTTTCTATTCATAAAGCAAAAAATGAAAGAGAGATGGAGACAGAAGTTAACTTTTCCATAAAAGATCATAGATAAATTTTGATTGAGTGTTAGATGCCCAAGTAGGAACCTATTTTTCAGTCTCTGCCTTTTATCTCTGTGAATTATTAAAAAAAATATGCTTAGGTCAAGTGGGGCTTTGAGATTCTGTTTAACTTTTCAAGCTAGTTTCACAAGGGTAATAGATTTTTTAAAATTTTACTGAGGAAAAGGAAGTAGCTGGCTATGAGAAATAGTATATGTGTGTTGGGTGAGAATAGCTACTATTTTCACTCCTTTTCTATAGTGATTAGCATAGTTTTAAGATAATGGTTGATTTCAGGTAATATTAATTCTAATAGAAGAAATTATACGCAAGCATGGAATCCTGTTGGCTTGAAAAGATTCCAAAGGTTTCTAAAAATAAAGTTTGTTACTTTGCAGTGTCTTGGGTGAATTCATATAATAGAGAAAAATCAAGAAAGAGAACACTCTAACAACAAAATTGACTGTGCTCTTTGTTTATTTATTTATTTATTCTTTTTAGTCATTTACAGAAAGATGAAAAGCAAATATGCACAGGTGGATGGGCATTAACCCAGGATTGATTTCTCCAGACTGTTAGCTTGACTACTGCATGTTAGGACCATATGCCTCCTGATTGGCTAAGGCCGCCTGGGAGGTGTCATGTTGCTGGGTTCTGGCAGTGGTGAATTCTTCCTTAAGGTACAGGATAGACTTACTATCTCTTAAAGAGACATTAGTTCATGTCCTTCTCAAGAAGTCATTGCTAGATGAAAAATTGTCCAGAGTGACAAACAATCCATCTTCCATTAAACAGTGTGTCATCTGGGTACAAATGTCTTGTGCAATAACAATTAAAATTTACAGCCATATTCATTATTTGTCTAACTTAATACTGATGTACATAACATATCTAATACTGTGACAATCCTCTTCTTAACTTATTTAATTCTGTTAATATATTTTCTATATTTCACTAATCTACTTTTATTTCTAACTTTCATATTTATTCTCTAGCCATTGATAAAATAGTTCCCATATACCGGTGATGGCGAACCTAGGGCACGTGTGCCACAGGTGGCACGCGGAACCATATCTGAGGGCACGTGAGGTGTTGCCCTATGTCAGCTCCAGTGCGTATGTGCGTGCTGGCCAGCTGATTTTCGGCCTTCCGGAAGGCGGTGGGGAGGTCGTTTTCGCCTTCCCAAGGCTTCAGGAAAGCCTCCGGAGCCTGGGGATGTCGAAAAACAGCCCAACAGCCCGTTGGGTCCATTTTTCGCCATCCACAGGCTCCAGAGGCTTTCCTGAAGCCTGGGGAGGGCGAAAAATGGCCCAACGGGCCTACCAGAAGTCCAGAGGCTTCAGTGAGCCCTGCGCGCATGCACGGGGGGGAGCGCAGGGGGGTTGTGCATGCATGCGCGGGGGGAGGGCATTGCATTATGGGTGTGGGCACATACGTACGTGCTATCACGCACGCACGCGCCCTTTTGGCACCCGAGCAAAAAAAGGTTCACCATCACTGCCATATACTATAATATTCAATTTGTTCCTTCTCTTTGATTGCAAGTGTTAACCTATTCATTTCTGCACATTCTAATATTTTCCTAATCACATTCTCATCTCTTCACTTTTCCAATTTTGTGCAAATACAATTCTAGCCGCAGTTATTACATGGATAATCAGATATACATTCTCTTTACTATAAGTTTCTGGTAAAATCCCCAGCAAAAATATTTCGGTTTTCAAATCAATATGTTGTTGTATCATTTTCTCCAACCATGTATGTATTTTTGTCCAGTATTTTTTGGCTTCTGCGCATTTCCACCACAGATGATAATACGTATTATCATGACAATTTTCATCCAGTCTTCAAGTGTGCATGATGAGTCCAGAGAATGCTGGAGGGAGCCGATTATCTGGATTCCTTTCAGATAGGATTCAGACCTGGGTACAGAGATAAAAGCATTGACTGCACTTGTAAATGATTGTTGATGGGAGAAAATAGGTGTGGGGCATCCATCCTTAGTCTTCTTGGCCTCTCAGCATCAGTCAAGGTACCCTTCTGGAGCAGTTTTGTGATTTGGGAGTAGCAGTATTATGTTATGCTGATACTCTTCCTTCTCTGTGATTACAATCAGTATTGGTGGCGGGATAGGTCCACCATACAGCCCCACTCATACAGTAGTCTGTGTTGTTTTATAGGGTTTGGTACTATTTCCACTCCTATTCTATATGAAGGTACCAGAGTGAAGTCATTCACTTCACTATAGTGAATGCTTCACAGGATGAAGTATCATTAGTTTGCTGATATTACCAGGTAAATATTATCTCTTCCCCACAGCCCAAGTGATATTGTGGAGGTTCTGTTTCAGTGTCTGGAAGCTGTGAAGATTTGGATAGAGAACAACAGACTTCAACTCAACCCTACTAATACTGAATGACTTTTGAGTATAAGGGCCTCCGTGGTTTCAAGCACTTTCCATCTTTAGTTCTGCATGGAATTGCACTATTCCAAACAGAATAAATGTAAAATTTGGAAGTCCTCCAGAACTCAAGGCTCATATTTTGAGGTGGCAGCCGTGGTCAGGAGGACCTTTGCACACTTTTATGTGCACCAATTGTGCCCATTCCTGGACCAGAAGACTATTCTGATAGTCATGCTTGTCCTATTTACCTCCCAAATGGACTATTGCAATTTGCTTTACATGGGGCTGCCCTTGATGAATATCAAGAAGCTGGTACAAGCAGAGTGTGTCATCTGGCAGGACCCAGGAAGATAGCCTTTTCTGTGATGGTACCTATTCTTTGGAACATTACTCCGCCCCCCCCCCCAAGATTAGATTGGCCCAAATCTGGTAATATTGTGTAAGATCTTAAAGATGTGATTTGTTACCCAGTTTGGTGATCTGGCTCTATAACAGCAACTGCACAATGGTTATGTTAATTAGTTGTTGGTTGTTCCTGTTTTTTTTAAATATATGTTGTTAGCCATACAGAGTCATGGATTTGAGATGGGTGGCCATACATATTGAATACATACAAACAGTTAGTCCTTGCTTAATGACTGCCTGTTTAGCAACTGTTTGAAAAAATAACTTTACGATGAGTCTTCACACTTACAACGGTTGAAGCATCCCTGCAGTCATGTGATCAAGATTTGTGCACTTTGCAACTGGTAAACGTATACAAACATCACAGTGTCCCATGGTGATACAATTGCCATTTACATGCTTTACAGCAGGCTTCAACAAGCAGAGTCAATGGAGAAATTGATAGCAAACCAGTGGTCACATGAAGTCTTAATGACCCTGTCACTCAGTGATGGAGTTGCCAGTCCCAACTGTGGTCATTAAACGAGGATTGTACATACATACATGCATACATTGCAGTGGAACTTCACTGGAAAAAAATGGGAAGAAAATTGACACACACACCCAAATTGACCAGACCAAACCAAACACATGATACAAATTCAGATGGCTAAAAGAATCTGAATTGCACCCCATGCAAAGACATCCTGTTAAATTATAACACGAATGCTACATACTTATACAGACACCAATATATTAAATAGTGAACTTTGGTCAGACTTGTAGTTAAAAAATAAACCCCACTGTCCACTTTTAATTGTTATAATAAAATGTTTAATAATTTAAATCACCCTAATAGAAAAACAAAGTATACATTTGTTTCAAAACAAAATTAAAAATTCTTTCCTAAACACTTCAGAGCACCAACTGTTATTCCCTTTGTCCGCCAATAGCACACTCTATCTACTGCCAAATCAGAAACTTTTCGATATCTAGACCAGGCCACACTTTCTGCTTGCCCAGTTGCCAGAATGCTAACCATCATTTCTTGAAAGCAGGAATAGACATTGTCTTCCACCCATTTCCAGGCCATAGTACATGCACTCCTGCCTGTATTTTGAAACTCCGCTTTGCTTCAGTCGTACTATTTCCCAGTCTGAGCTGTCTTAAGGCCTTCTTTCTCAAGCTTCATTCCAGTCTAGGAACATCCTCAATTTCAACTGGCTACAGTATGTGGCATGCCCATACTTCCAACAGCTGATCATCGTATGGCTATTTCATCCCGGGTTGCTGAACTGCTATATTCTCAACTGGTCAGCAGCTTCTTCTATTTTTATATATTCCAGTTAACCCAGTGATGACCCATAAGGACCATGGAGGGCAGTAAATCTTCAGGCTATCATGTTTTCTCCACCTCTTCACCCAGCACACCTTCATTCCACCCTGGCATCTCCTAATAGGCATTCTTTCAGTTTCTGTCCAAGCTGGGCAAAGTGTACTCTTTTCTTTGTGCCCCATCTAATCCTCTCCTCCCCTCCCCTCCCCTTTCCCTTCTTATCTTTAAGTTGCAACATGTGCATGTTGAAATCAAGTTACAAAGTACCCCTAAATGCTCTTTGTTCTTATCTGAACTATCAGTTCTTGCTTGCTACAATGTTTCCATTGTCCCACCGTGTAATAAAGAGACCAAGAAACAAGCATTTTTCCTTTGTTTTAATCATTGCAATACCAAAGAAACAATAATACAATGAGGGTGGAGGGTGCATTAGTATCAAAGGAGAGATTATGGAAAAGGAGTGTGAAGGCATCTAAGTGGTCAAATATCTGGAAAAGTGAATGAAAAAAATGGGACACCAGCAAGAAGGGAAGACGTTTTGAAGGACAAGGCAGGTACTGGTAAGCTAGCACAAACAGAGAGACACACAGAATGAGGCTTTCCTTCCCCTCATGGACATGAAGAGCAAGAAGCAGGGGCACAACCTGCAATGGTTGTTGTCTGGACTCAGACCCACCCTGCCCCTTGACAAATTAGTAGAATCCAGACAGGAAATTTTTAAAGTTGCTTCAGAAACAGCTGAGAGCTGTGTGAGGGAAGACAACTTTAAAAAATCCTGTCTGGATTGCACCAGTTTGTCAAGGGACAGGGAAGGTGCTGAGTCCAGACAATGACCACTATAGGCCCTGATTGGTTGTTCCTCCTCTGCATTGTAGAATAACTTTGGATATGAAGTGTAGTCCTTTTTTTCTTTGGCTTTTGAATATGATGCCAAGTCCTTTTCTTGAAAAGGGGTGGTGGCTAACATTATTATGATTGGGCTTGTTTTCCATGGGGGGATTTTTCATCATGCCCCCTGCCTCCAACATCTCTGCTAGCATTTCATTTCCATGATAATTTAATCATTACAATTTAATCATCATAGGTTCTTCTGCAATCAGGTTTTTCTCTGCCCACAATAACATCATCCAAAAACAGCAACAACAAAAGAGCATAATATACTCCTCACCACCACCAAAAAGGACCATTTGAAAAAGTAGTCTGCATCTACAATTTTACTTCCTTCTGCCAATTTTAAATCTCAGGATGCAAAAGAGTGGTAAGAGATAAAAACAACCCCTTCACTCAGTAGAAACCCTGACCTGCAACCATGAAATGATGCCATGATTTCCCAAAGCGATCTGCCTGTTTCAGGTAGGTTGGGCTCAGTGGTGAAATCCAAATTTTTTTACTACTGGTTCTGTGGGCGTAGCTTGGTGGGCGTGGTGTGGCTTGGTGGGCGTGGCTTGGTGGGCATGGCAGGGGAAGGATACTGCAAATCTCCATTCCCACCCCACTCCAGGGGAAGGATACTGCAAAATCCCCATTCCCTCCCCACTCTGGGGCCAGCCAGAGGTGGTATTTGCCAGTTCTCCGAACTACTCAAAATTTCCGCTACTGGTTCTCCGAACTACTCAAAATTTCCACTACCGGTTCTCCAGAACCTGTCAGAACCTGCTGGATTTCACCCCTGGTTGGGCTGCTGTTCTCTATGTTGAGTTATCAGGTAATTCAAACTGAGCAGTGATCTCATAAAGATTCCATCTGAAAACTGTAGATATATGAATAAAAGCAGATTTAAAAATACCTGTAATCTGCAATGGGTACTAAAAGAGCCCAAAAGCTATAACAGCAAGTACTGATCAAGCCATGTATCAACATACTTAGCTAGCAGTCTAATTGAACTGCCCCTGTGTTTCTTATTTCAAAAGGCTGGACATTTAAAATAAGTGGAGAAAATTCTGAACTTTATTAACAAACACTGTACACTACAGATAATCCAAAAAGAATGGGTCTACTATTACATGTCATGCTAGAAGTTGCCAATGGGTGGAGATGGAGAACATTCAGCAGTCACAGCATGTCTTTGGCAGATCATTTTTGCAGTTGGCTATTGCTATTGGCTATCAGCCCTTGCTCCTAAGCAAACACAGGCCTGCTTCAGACTCAGGCAAAGCTGGAACAAGTTTCTACAATACTCCAGCTGTGATTGGACAAACCTGATCAGTTTTTTTTTTTAATGGATTCCTTCTGAGACTACTGCAGTTCACAGCTTGTGAACATCTATTGCAGAAAGAGTAATTCGGTGAACAAAATGTTTTCATAATAAAAGCAAAAAATTTTTAAAACCTTCTTTTAGTGGAATTGAATTGTGTAGGGGCATAGTAGCTTAGCGAATAAGATGCTGGGCTTGTCAACCAGAAGGTTGGCAGTTCAAGACTCAAGCATGATAGGATGGGCTCCCATCCTGCCCCAGTTCCTGCAATGACTTCAGCAACAGAGTGATCAATGCCTGGAATTCACTACCTGACTCTGTGGTTTCTTCCCCAAACCCAAAAAACTTTAACCTTAGACTGTCTACTGTCGACCTCACCCCATTCCTAAGAGGTCTGTAAGGGGCGTGCATAAGCGCACCAGCGTGCCTACCATCCCTGTCCTATTGTCCTCATCTATCTGTATTCACTTTGATTATGTTTATGTTTATACCTATACCTGCTATCTTGTACATGTTTGACAAACAAATAAAATAAATAAAATAAATAAATAAACCTAGCACTTTGAAAGCATGTAAATGCAAGTAGATAAATAGGTACCACTTCAGTGGGAAAGTAACAATGTTCTGTGTCTCTCGGTGTATAGTCATGCCATCCACATGACCACGGAAGCATCTTCGGACAACACTGGTTCCCTTGGCTAGGAAACTGAGATGAGCATGGCCCCCTAGAATGGGACACGACAGGACATGACATCTTTTTGTCTTTTAATTATTGTGTGCCACCAGAGTTGCTTTTGGTGAGATGTGCAGCTATAAAAATTTAATTAATTAATAAAAAATAAAATATTGTTTTCCGAAGACTTAATAAGTGTAAAATGAGCACTGGGCGGCATTCATGGCCAATGCAGTCAAGTCTGCACACTCCATCTTTAATATCTAAACTGGAGACACTGGCTTAAATTCTTGAATTTTTTTTTAAATGGAAGTGGGTTAGGGAGATGGTGCGGGAAGCAGTCAGAGAAAGAAAAAGAAAGCGGCCCAGGTGGCCTTCTGTTTTCCGATTGTGTCAAGGCGAGAGTACCTCCAGGGAAGATGGCCGCGGTGACTGCGGGGTAAGGAGGTCAGTCGCCCTCGGAGGCAAGCTGGGAGGGAAGAAGGCAGCGGGGTGAAAGGCTAAAGGAAAAAAAAGCGAGGAAAGAAGGGGCGAAATCCTCTCCCTTCCCCTTGCCGTCCGCCCGGCTAAAGCACCTTGGCGTGCCGCGAAGTGACAGCGGACAAAAGTCAGTGGGTTTGAGGAATGCCGCGAGGAGAGAGCCGGGAGGGCGGCGCTGGGACGGGAGCAGCCCGTTCTTTGCTCACCACAGTACCAGGCCCCCTGGAGGGCCGAGGCGGGCTGGGTGGGGAGGGAAGGCAGGCGGCGGGGGCGACCAGGCGAGCGGGGGACGAGAAAGGCGGTCTCTACTCCCCACTATGACAGACGGCAGGGGTGGGAGCAGCTGGAGCCGGCCCTTCTCCTCCTCCTCCTCCTGGGGCGCCGCCGCCGCCGCCGCCACTCCCCTCTCAGGCTGTCACTCGGGACGAGGAGACGAGCCGGAGGGGCGGGATAGGAGGATCGGCGCCTCTTCTTAATGCACCTGGCCGGGGATCCCCCAGCGGGGAGAAATAGGCGGCGGCAAAGGTGGCGAGGGAGCAGGGCTGGCGGTGATCGGCTACAACTAGGAGCGAAAAAGATGCCCGCGGTAGCACATGCAGTTCGGGTTGGCTCAATCGGTCCTCCGGCCGTCGCCCTGCGGGGGCCTGTGGCGAGGGAGCCTGGCTGTCGTCCTTAGCGGCGCCCAGATCGAGGGTTCGCGCCCACAGGACTGCATGCCTGCTCGGTGCCCCGCGCTCCGCCATGGGGAGTCCCTTCTGGCCCCTCGTGTTGCTGGGCTGCTCTGCAGGTGGGTGTCTCGGAGCCCGCGGGAAAGCTCTGCCGGGTGTAGCTCTTCCCCTCGCAGGTCTGCTGCTGGCAGAGAAGAGGCGCTTTTGGAAACGGTTCCTCGCGGGGGACGTTGGCGCGCAGTTGACTCGGGGGTGCTTCTCCCGCACGGTTCCCTACTCTGCTTGGGACAGAAGCTGAAAAACGTCCCCTGTCACTCGCAGAGTTCCTCCTTCGACTGAAACTCAGAGCAGAGGTGCTTGTATTGTAAGTAAACGAGATAAAATTCGCTTTCTAAACGATGGTAGCGGTTCCGTGAGCTTAGAAGAAAATCATTAAAGGGCTGGAGCTGCGCAAGAGAGAAAGACGAATTTCTTAAAACCATTCCGCAGAGAATATACCGCGTTTTTGCATATGACTTAGCATAACCTTTTAAAATGGAATTTTAAAATCGCCGAATATAAGGGCATTTTGTTATAATATTGCAGCTTTCCTTCCTCACTTGAAAAATAGTGGAGTAATGGGTATTCTGTTGTATTTATTTATTTATTTATTTATTTATTTATTTATTTATTTATTTATTTATTTATTTATTTATTTATTTATT
>QLTV01000769.1:1764364-1774719 GCA_003457575.1 Thermophis baileyi | reverse complement strand
ATAACAACTTTCTACATTTTGAGTTTGATATACATACACATACACACATATACATACCGGTATATATAATAATATAATATAATATAATTAATATAATATATATATATATATTATATTGTAATGGGTGTTTAGAGAGAGCCAGTTTGGTACAGTGATTAAGGCACCAGGCTAGAAACTGAGACACCATGAATTCTAGTCCTCTCTTAGGCACAAAGCCATCTGGGTGACCTTGGGCCAGTCGCTCTCTCTCAACCCTAGGAAGAAAGCAATGGCAAATCACTTCTGAAAACCCTTGCCAAGAAAACTGCAAGAACCTAATCAGGTCAACACTCACTCAAAGGCACAAGCCCTGTCCAAAAAAGGTATGCAGAACTGTTGATCTTATTAGTTCATTCACTGGCAGAGTGCAACAATGTATGCACTCAGTAATAAACAGTATTTCTATAGAAGGTATACTGTACACCAAACTAAACATATAGCCCTGGATCCTAAACGGCCCTTATTAGTTCCCCTGAATCAACAAGTAATGTGTAATGTGTCATTTAAGTGGAATTAAAGAAAGACTAACTAGCATAACTATGTGGTAGGATGACAGAATTTACTTACTACACACACTTCATTCTTTACACATTGAGTAAATAGTACAATTATTTAAACAGAAGCAGAAAAAAGATTCTTAAGGTAATTCCAGTGACATGATTTCAAAAGATTACAGAGAATTACTCCTTGGAATGTGTGTGACAATTGTTTCCTCTGATTATCATTAGTTGCAATGAACAATTTAGAGATTATTTGTGATCTACTGGCATTCTTTTCATATTGATTTTCCTTCTGAATATTTATACCTGAGGACTATACTTTTGCATTCGTGTCCATTCCATGAATGCCACATGCTGGCATTTTTACTTTAAATAGTGGAAAACAGCTCATATAGATTTGAGGAATAAACAAAAATAAGAAAGCTGTTAATGAAGCTACATTATTTATATTCAGACCAGGCAACATAATTTAGAAAAAGTGCAGCAAGGATTAATTAAGGGACTTGGACTACACTGTCCTGAAACTGAAGGAAACATGAAAAAGAAACAAACTAATTCCACCTTGGATTTTCCTTTGAGAGAAAAAAATTGGACAGGTTTTCAAGATTCTGTTAATATACCTTACAACAGGAATCCCCAAACTTGGCAACTTTAAGACTTGTGGACTTCAACTCCCAGAATTCTCCAGCCAGCATAGCTGGCTGGAGAATTCTGGGAGTTGAAGTCCACAAGTCTTAAAGTTGCCAAGTTTGAAGACCTCTGCCTTACAACAATAAAGTGTTTCTTCCCATAGCCTACTTCAAAGGGTTGGCATCAATCTGGAAAGCCTGTCCAAATTTCTTTCTATTTTCTTTTTGTTTATACTAAACAAAATGAAGGTGGGGTTATTCTGAGTTTCTTTTTCATGCTACTTTCTATCTCTGGACTGCATAATCTCTTGTCAAAGACTCTCCATAATGGCTTACTCCTTTCTTTCACGCTTAATGGCTCATTCATACCTTCCCCAAGATCAGCTCTAAATCCCTTTACAGTACTACCTCATGCAGGGTCTTGTCTGATACTACAGATTTCAGTTTATTATCCTGTATGGTGCCCAGCCTCACGGGACTGTTGTGAGAAAAATAAGACAAAGGAATATATGTACACTTCCTCAAGTTATTGCATTGAACACAGGATAGAAATCTAACAAAGTGCAGCTTAACAATAAACTTTGGACTGAGAGAGGAAGAAAAAAAAAAGAGAAATAGAAAAGCAGTAAGTAAAAAAAGGAACTGATGTCAAAAATGTTTTTCATAATGTTGAGATTAGCTGATTAGATTAATTTTTCTTTTTTTAATTGAAGTTTATTATATAAAATACAGATATAAGCAAAGATATTAACGGAATGGGAAAAGGTACAAAGTAAAAGGAAAAGAAAAAAAGCAGTGACTTACAACTTTTTCAGTACAGTGGAATATAAAATACAGTTACAACCTCAATTTTTTGCTTTACATATTTAGTAAGTACTAGACATTTCTATAACAACAAAATAATCTAATCATCAAAGCATAAGATCAAAGTTTTATATATTTTTTTTGTTTCAAGCATGAAGTCCAGAAGCAGTTTCCAAGTAGAAACAAAACTGGATAAGTGCTTTTCTTTAATTAAAGCAAGTTTTGCCATCTCTGCCAGTTCCATCGCTTTCTCCATCACATCTTCCATTGTGGAAATTGATGTGCATTTCCATTTGTGCGCAGATAGGATTCTCGCCACAGTCAACATATGTAGCAACAAAGTTCCACTTTTTTTCAAGTTATTTATCCAAAGTCCTGAAAGAAAAGGTTTCCATTTTATGTTTGTTTTAAGAATCTTCCGAATTAAGGGATAGAACAACTGGCTTTTGTTTCCTTTTTTAATACTATGGCCCTGTGAGCACCTTATCAGAAGACACAAGAACCTTATTGGCATAAAATTCACAAGGTTCTTGGCAAAATAATTGCCTCCTGTTTTTATGAGGTGCACTTCACCCCATCTAAGAGTATCTTTTACTGTTGAAGAAGACCATAGTTTAGGAATCCAATTCTTGACAACACAATTTTCATGGCCACTTGTTCACCTCCAAGATTTTCTTTCCTTTATTGTTCCTTGACTATGTATGGAAGGGTGATGAAAACACTTACTACAATCCATATAGCTTCATCTTTTTATCCTAGTTTTATAATTTCTTACAACCCTCTTTCTTACAACATTGGTTAACCACACATGGATAAACAGGAATGGATAGTGATCAGATTGATGAGTCTTGGTAATCTTTCCTTCATATTCTGAATTTGTGCACCAACAAGGAGTTCTCCTCACTATGGCTCCTTATATCTAGCATACTAGTGATTTTTTTTCACCACTACCACCACTGCTCTTCTTTTCCTCCTCAATGGAGGTTTCAGTTGGGTTTCTTGGTTTTGTTGACCAGAGCTGGAGAGGCTGAAATAATAGAACTTTCTCAGGTAGATGGTGCTTGGCTTCCATGTTTGCATTCTTTGATCAACGCCTTGATGTGGAGGACCACCGTGTTCAACCCGTCGTTCTTGTCACAATCCTCCAAATACTCATCCCTCCAAAGTGCTTTCTTCCTTCTTGTGCCGCTCTCTTATTGACCCCATCTCTGGAAGACTTCCTGGGCCCTGCTCCTTAAAGCCCTCGTTCTGTCAGCCGTTGTGGAAAGCTGTTTGTGCAGTACTGCTGTGATTGTCACGATTCCTGATGTGTATAAAAAAGAATGGCTAGCCTCCAGTTCTTTCACCCTTTTCTTCTGTAAGGAGAAATGCTAGTGTTTGCCACAGAGGCAATTAGCATAATTTTCTGGTAAACATAGCACACAGCTTCCAAGTTCCCATTGCTCCACTGATGCCACTGATACCATCCTTTTGACAGTATCTCAAGCCAGCTTCTTTCTTTCCTGCTAAATTCTCTGACAAAGCTCTCTTATTCCTGTTTCCTCTCCTAATTCCTTCCTTTGGTTGCAAACTCCCTGCTGCCTATTTTTCTGAGTGTTGGCCAAGACTCATGAAGCATAAACCTTAATTTTGCATGTTTTCACTTTTTTATCTAATCCTTTATGGATTAGACATTTGAGTTTAAAAGGCAAGCTTTTTCAAAAAAGATTGCATGTGTATCAGATTGCATGCAGATGTATTTTAACTCACAGGATATACATAACATTACTTATTTTCTCTAAGATAATTTTTTTATGCTCCAGATTTTTCCTTTGCTAGATTGCAAAAAATGGAATAGATCAAGTTGCTACCCAAAGGTGCTTTTTCAAAAAGCAACTGGACTTTGTTTTTTCCTTGAAGACATTTCACTTCTCTTCTTGGATGAGAAGCAAAACATCTTCACAGAAAAAACAAAGGAAGTCCAATTGCCTTTAGGACAACTATGGATAACTGAAAATATCCATAGACATCAAATTACTACAGTAAACCTGATTATATAGCAGGTAAAAGACCTATGTAGCATAATGAAAGTGAAGAATTTAACAGCCAGCATATTAACTGAGGCAATTTATGGCAATTGTAACTGATAACATACCTGAAAATATTTCCTTACTTCTCAGGAGACCTATATAGATTAGTTAATGTTTGTACAGCACTTTGAAAAGAGTTGTATATTATAATGTGACCTTTACCAGTGTACTTATTTACTTTTGTGGGCATAAGCGTGCTGTCTGCATCTAAGATAGCCCAACTTTTCTTTTCAAAGTATAAATCAACCTTCATTCTAAACATGTTTTTTTTTAGAAATAAGTACAATTTATTGCAAATGAACATTCCATTGTCTAAGCAAAGAGTGATAGGATGAATAGAGCAGAAGAAGAAATGGCTGGAGTAGACAGCCTCTGAAAATAGTATACATACGGTACACATTTGCTGTTAACTATTGATCTTACTCTCCTATTTTAAATTTGTTTTAACTGACTGCTTATGTAAACAGAAAGGTTTGAAATACATTTCATGAGTCAAAAAGAAAAGAAAAAGGGATGCCTTAGGCATAAAACAGACAATACTATTATTATCTATGTATTCTTGGCATTTGTTTAATAATGATCTTCCACTTAATAATTTTTAGTAATTTCTTGGTAATGTGCAGTATATCATTTTGTAATGTTTAGACTTGCATGAGAACCCAAGTAGTTGCTTTATACTGAGCCAGTCATCCATTCTTTCCCAAATAATTGTCACTGACTGGCAGGGGTCCTTCAGGGTTTCTGGCAGAAGAGGTTTGTACTTGGTGATGTTAATATTTGAACATAAAAAGTATGTGCTGTACAACTGCATGAAAAGTATATGCCGTACAACTGAGCAATAATATTCCTGTAAATAAAGACCTGCCTGGTATTAATTTAGTTACAATGAAATTGAGTATTTCAAGAGTTTTGGACAAATTTATTTCTTAGTAAAAGTATTTGATATAAATGGTCAGTGTTTTTAACAAAAAAATATCACAATATTCCTTATGTCCTAAAACAGACTTATAAAATAGTTGAGTATTATTATCTATCTAGATATGCAATGGAGCTGTTCTGAGATTGGGAGTATAATGGATCCATTGTTTATTTAACTATGCTTTCTTATTTTGTAAGAAAACAAACTCAATATCTCACTGTGGATTGGATACATATGAGGAGTTTCATTTAGGCCTTTTTTTCTTTTCTTATTTAGGATTGAGTAGTGTTCTTGGAACTGGGTCTCGCTGTGAGAAGGCATGCAATCCTCAAATGGGAAACCTAGGTCATGGACGTAAATTGTGGACAGATACAACGTGTGGATACAACTCCACAGAATTATACTGTTCTTACAGTGAAAATACAGACCTCCTATGCAAGCGGCCTAAGTGTAGCAAATGCAACTCTATGAATACACATCTGGCTCATCCACCTTCTGCTATGGTTGATTCATCTTTTAGATTACCACACACATGGTGGCAATCAGCACAAGGAGTACAGAAGGAGAAGATCCAGCTCAATTTGGAAACTGAATTTTATTTCACTCATCTGATCATGATATTCAAGTCACCAAGACCAGCAGCCATGGTCCTAGAGCGATCTCAGGATTTTGGAAAAACTTGGAAGCCTTATAAGTATTTTTCCATCAACTGCTCAGCAGCCTTTGGGTTGGATGATGACGTAACTAAGAAAGAGGCACTTTGCACTTCAAGATACTCCAGCCATTTCCCCTGCACTGGAGGAGAGGTGAGTTCATTAAGATATCCATGACAATAAACAATTTCAATGTTGTTTGAAAACTGTAAAGTCCTCCACTTTCTATTTCTCAGTAAAAGGTAAAGAACTTCCCAGTCTAGCCTACAATACTAATATTACCGGGAAGTGTCCCATCCAATTATTAAGCAGGTCCAATTCTGGTGAACTTCCAAATGCCGGACAAAGTTGGCCAGATGCTGCCACCTGCATCTGAAACCTTATTTTTTAGTACTATGTTTAAAAGGAATATCTGTTTTTATTATAATAAATGGAAAGATAAAAGATAAAGATTGTTGATTTAATTTCAAGGCACAATATTGCTTGCTTGAAGCCTTGTGAACTTTGTTTTCTTTGTCTATAACTGGGTATTTTATTATCATTCTTTGCAAGTGACACTCATTCTCTTTAAATGTTGAGAAAATTGCTGTAATAGAAAACCAACCTATTATTGGTATGTAGAGTGTACTTATCAAATTCTTCATCTCACACCCTGAATGCCTGACATCAGCCAGCTTCTGACATATCCTTCTGGGATTTCCTGCCATTTTATTCCTCTTTTTTGTCAGGAAGTCATACTAAAGAAGTTAACTGTCTAATGCAGCAGTAGGCTCACTCTTAGTAGCAAAACTGACCAAAACAGGTTGGTAGATGTAAGTTTATTTTATTTATTAAATTTGTTTGCCACTCATCCCAGTTAATGAAGATATCCTTACTGTGCTAATGATGTGCTGCTCTATTTGATCTGAACTTCTTTCGATTGTTCTAGCGTATTGCCACACAAAAATCAAGTGACCTCATGTAGCAGACTTCTAGAAGAAGGAAATACAAGACTCCTCTGTACTCATACTTTTTATAAACTGAGATCAAGTTGTTTAGTATAGGCTGGATAATCACACTGCATAAGCTCAAGAATTAGTAACTGGAAGAAGTAAAATATCTTTAGTCTCAATAAAAGCAGGCATACCCGCTTTGGAATGCAAAGATTGGTTGGGAAAAGTAGTGATCAATTTCAGAACCCTAAACAGGAGAATTAAAGACCAAAAGCTCTTTGTTCCTGTCCATGAAAACCAAAAATGAAATGTAAAATTGTAAAATAATTATGCTAATAAAGTGATTTATATACATTGCACCAGTCCATATTTTGTGTGGAAGCATGTCTGTGTATCTTGATGCTCCATCTTTGTATATATATAAAGTTAATATTGTGTGAGTGCATACCCTTATGTGTGTGTTTCATTGCCAAATACACACAAACATATGTGCATATACATACACGAACACACAAAATATATGTGTCTGCTCACAAGAGAAAAGGGGATTGTCCATTGCTTTCCTGGAAGAGAAAGGTGGGCAGACACAGCAGCAAGAGAATTGTCCAATGGAAGATGTAGTAGCTTGCTGTCGAAGCTGAATATAATTAAGCTAGTCCTTGGGTTGTAACGGCAATTGGAGCAGAATTTCCATCACTAAGTGATGTGGTTGTAAAATACAATGTCATATGACCACATTGTTTAGTGACAGCAATCCTGGCAGTCCCAGTTGCCATTGTAACCCCCAGGACCACACAGGTTATTAAGTGAGAACTCATGCAACTATGAGTGCAAGACCAGAACAGTTTAAACAGCAAGTGTGGATATGAATAACTAAATCCAAAACTGTCTATGTCCCATTGCACCTTATAATCAGGAGGTTGTGAAATGCAAAAAAGTCGGTGCCACTGAAGATTCACTTCTAATAGTTTAGTTTCCCTATTATTAATGTCCTGCATGCATTGTTTGCATTCACTGCACTTGGGAAAGGCAAGAGATGCCCTTGAAGAACATCTGTTGGCTTCTGGGCCATTGCAGGTGTGGGAGCAGGAGAAGCAGGAAGCAAGCAGGGACTAAACATCTAATTTAGAGGTTTTCAACTTTAAAATATTCAAGATGACTTACTTTTTATATTTTCCCATGTGCTGCCAGAGTCATTGAGAAAACTTTAATAATCCTCCTCCTCCTCCTCCTTTTTCATTTGTTTTCTATGGTTATGAGCCTCAAAAGCAGAAAATGACTTGAGCCACCCTGGATTTCTCAAGGGACCAATGGCAACCAGAAAAAATGACATAAAAAGATGAAATTACATTAAACACTCCAGATGAAATTAGTAGAAAGTCTTAGACAGCTACCTTCAGCTTCTCTATATGTGGTCATAAAGCCCCAAGGAAGCCTTAATTTAATTTCTGTCTTCTCCAATTATTTTATTGTCTGATTAGTTGCTGGTATCCTTCCCATTGAGTAGTTATGAAATAATAGATAAAGTAATGCATATTTCCCTCCCTGAACTGAGACGTTTCAGTGACTGCTTTTGTATGTTATTATGAGGTATATGTATATGATGCATGCATGCATATATTCATGTATGAACTTCTACTTGCATATTCTGAGTGCCTCAGTTATCAACCATTTCCTCATACATGTTCTTGTTAGCAAGAAAGATACTTATCCGGTAATTAAAACAACAGCAACAATGTAGGTTTGTTACAGCCTCAGTATGTTAACAAATATTTTCTATAATAAAATGTGCCAATTTAGAATTGCTTCATTTTTTAGGTTTAAATGCACATTATTAATTATGAAACATATGAGTGAGTGTATGCAAAGAATATGTACTTCCAGAAGTCACCCAAGGCTTGTAGCTCATCCCAGATATCTACCAGGCATCTATGTTGGGCAGCAGCAATATAGCAGTATGCTTTGGGCAGATGGGTATCAGAAGGGAATAGAAAAGTTCTATTTAGAAGAACTAGAAAATGAAGTCAGATCAGCATTCCAGTCATTACCAAGTTACAAGGCACAGGAATTGGTGGAATATCTATAGAATTATGGCAAGCAACCAAAAATTAGCTAGCTAGCATATCTGGAGAAGAACAGTAAGTCTGTTCACACACCAATGTCAAAGAAACATTGAGCCGCGGTGGCGCAGTGGTTAGAGTGCAGTACTGCAGGCTACTTCTACTGATCACCAGCTGCCAGCAGTTTGGCAGATAGAATCTCACCAGGCTCAAGGTTGACTCAGCCTTCCATCCTTCCGAGGTCGTTAAAATGAGGACCCAGATTGTTGGGGGCAATATGCTGACTCTGTAAACCGCTTAGAGAGGGCTGTAAAGCACTATGAAGCGGTATATAAGTCTAAGTGCTATTGCTATTGCTATAAGAAAGGACACCATTTTAACAAAGTGTTTAAACTATCACATTTTTTCACATGCTAGCAAAATGATTAGGATCATGCTGATATGGAAAGGGAGATGCCAGATGTTTAAATTCTTTGTAAGAAAAAGAAGGAATATTATTGTTGATGCTTGTTGGATAATTAAGAAGTCAGTATCTGCTTTATTAACTATAGAAAAGCCTTAAATTATATCAACCAGGTCAAGCTGTGGAATATTCTTAGGAAAATGAGAATCACAGAATGTAATTCATTTTCTTCATGCAAAATCTATATAGACTGGATGGAAGCCACAATCTGGACTGAATAGGCAAAAAAATCTATTGAAAGATCTGAAGGGTCTTCCTATTAAAGCATTTTGTAAGTGGAATATATTAGTTTATTCCATTGTATATGGAAGATACTAATACAAAAATCTTTCTGTATTCACAATGCTACTTTCTGTACTCACATTGCTAACCTACAAGCACAATATTGATGATGATTTTGCAGGCCTTTGCTTTTGTACTTATGTAATGCTCAGAGTATAGGAGATTGTTCTGTGAGTCTTCTGATTATTTTGTATCCTAACTAGAAAGTAAAGTTGTTCATTCAGTCCCTTACTCTTTGCCTTAGTTTTGGGATGAAATTCGTTTTTTTTAAATTGACAAATATCCACACATAATGATGGCATGCTGACTCTAAGAACATAAATCTTTGGATAAAGGAGGAAACTTGTCTGAGGAATATTTATATGTCCCCGTTACAACCTTCAAAAACCTTCAAAGTTCAAGGTAGAAGGAGTGATTTTTATTTTTCCCATTCAGGATAGAAAACCTCTTTTGAAACAAATTGAAATATTTATAGAAAATAATTGCAAGATTAAAGTTGTTAAGTAGGCGCGGGAATCACAGCCGAGACACAGACCCGTTCAGCACTTTATTAATGGCTAGCACTCACTACAGCAGACTGGCGGCTGGCGGCAGGGAAGCCGCCTTTATGGAGTTCCCCGCAGCCAGCTTGGCCAGTGACAATGCTTCAAACTCCCCGCCACTGATTTAACCCAATCAGTGGCGGGTATGCAAATACCTGCTCGTTAAGTCGGTACACAACACCCCTCCCCTCTTAGTTCAGCAATTGTCCAATCCAGTATTAGTGTGGGTGACGTAGTCGCGCAAGTATGCGGGCCGCCGTAAGGTCCTACTGGGCCTGCGCAATTCAGTCTCTCTGGAGTCTTCGCTCGGCGTGGACATGGCTTGTGTTGCTCCGTCCTCGCCCTGTGGAAAAATCTGGAACCGGCCTCCAGGCGTGGCGGCTGAAGATTCGATCTCACAGTCCTCTGGTCCCGGCCGGCTTCGTTCGAGCTCCCTAGTTCCTGGTAGGTGCCTCCGATCGCC
>QLTV01000769.1:1750296-1761149 GCA_003457575.1 Thermophis baileyi | reverse complement strand
TACAAGCACAATATAGATGATGATTTTGCAGGCCTTTGCTTTTGTACTTATGTAATGCTCAGAGTATAGGAGATTGTTCTGTGAGTCTTCTGATTATTTTGTATCCTAACTAGAAAGTAAAGTTGTTCATTCAGTCCCTTACTCTTTGCCTTAGTTTTGGGATGAAATTCGTTTTTTTTAAATTGACAAATATCCACACATAATGATGGGATGCTGACTCTAAGAACATAAATCTTTGGATAAAGGAGGAAACTTGTCTGAGGAATATTTATATGTCCCCGTTACAACCTTCAAAAACCTTCAAAGTTCAAGGTAGAAGGAGTGATTTTTATTTTTCCTATTCAGGAAAGAAAACCTCTTTTGAAACAAATTGAAATATTTATAGATCCCACTACCTTCGTCGCCAGTGTTAAGTAGGCGCGGGAATCACAGCCGAGACACAGACCCGTTCAGCACTTTATTAACGGCTAGCACTCACTACAGCAGACTGGCGGCTGGCGGCAGGGAAGCCGCCTTTATGGAGTTCCCCGCAGCCAGCTTGGCCAGTGACAACGCTTCAAACTCCCCGCCATTGATTTAACCCAATCAGTGGCGGGTATGCAAATACCTGCTCGTTAAGTCGGTACACAACAAAAGTACTAATTAAAAGGAATGTATTGACTCTATCTACAAATACCTGGGACCCTCCTATTCTGTTCTCAATGAAATTTTTATCAACATTTGTCAAGAGAAAAATTTCCAATAGCATAACATCCAGACCCAGTAACTCTGAAATAGATGCTTCTTACAAGAAAGCTGGCATTTGTTCATACAGCAAATGGGGAACTGGAAATATGCTAGTAGAGATAGAATATAACAACAAATAACCTATATGGGTTTTTATAGTTCCTCAGCATAGAAATATTTTACCTTGTAATGTGGTTTATTTATCAATTTTTCTTAGTAGTTTTAATCTAGTTTATGCATAGTGGGATTATAAACAGCACTAAAGAAGTTTATAAACCTGTAAAATAAGCATGTGCATGTAAGAAATGGGATGTATTTCTATAATACTGACAGACACTTGCAATTCTATTTATGACTTAGAGGAGGAACAAGAAAAATTTATTAGCACTAGCAGTCATCTGTCTGGAAATACCCCAGGTCAACTAATGAGATTAAATGGATTCTAAATAAACCTTTAGCAATACTGTATAGCCTTCTGAAGCATCTTTTGGAAATTGAATCAGAAGTGTTGCACAGCACTACATATAAATATTTAAAACAAATTTCATAAAATCTAGATGTGGATAATTAAGCCATTAAGTTTGATTATCTGCCCAGTGCAGGGATCCAAATTAAAGCAGATAAATCAAACTGGTCTTGCCATTTGAAGCAGATTCAGCTGGAATCTTCTTTTCTATAATCCATTGGTACTTGTTCTGGACTGCAGAATGATGGAGAATCAGATTTAACCTTCTGTATGTTATTGTTCTACTATTTAGAATGGTATAATAACCTCCAACCCAAGTCATCTCCTTTTCTGATGGCTAAACATTCCCAGTTCCTTCAGTATAATTTCATGGGTCTTAAATTTCTACATCTTAATTATCCTTTTTTATAAACTTTTTTCTAAGACAGTATGAGTGTATCTGAAATTTTCCTGAAAGTGCATTTAGTACTGTAAATGGTATGATAAACACCATTTATATGGTAAAGGGAATATCTAAAAATTGTTAGAGTTCAAAAATTCTGACACAAAAGAAAAATTTACTTTAAAGGTTCTTGTTTTGTAAGCTTGTGTATGTATGCATTTTGATGCTTTATTTAATTTTGTATACATAAATTTAACCTTTCTCTCTGTCTCCTTCTTTCCTTCTCTCACTCTCACTCTCTATGAACTTTGTGTATACAGACATACACACACACACAAGTATATGCCCACTAAGACTCAACCATAAGAAGGAGAGTGATTGAAAGTTCCTTTCCTAGAAGAGAAGGGTGGTAGACCACATCAATGCAAGAATTGTCCAATAGAAGGCTGTGGTAGCCTGCAGTCCAGACTAAATAACTTGGAAATTGCAAACAAAATACATTTTGTTTAAACAAAAAGCATTTTAGACTTAAGTAGTCATAAGCACAAGAAAAGAGCAGTTTGAAAGAAGAAGTGCAGATATGATGTATGTGTCAAATAACCATTGATTATGGCAAGCCTTTTTGGAAGTGTGGGATTTATAATTCAAAACATCTGGAAGGCATCGGGGATCTTTAGGACTTTCTGTTTTAGGAGTTTCCTGATGATATGATGAAGGAGGGCTAAGAGTGGTTTATGCCACTATAGACTTGAAAGATCCAATTTTTTAGCCATGGTGTACTCAGCTTAGAACTACTGCAAAAAAATTGGGAAACGTCCAATTAATGGGCTAAAAACACATGAACAGAAGTACATGATTCTTGATCTACTGCATATGGCAGAATCGCCTTTGAAGTAGGGCTGTGCCACATTTTACATTTAACTTTAAATACTTAGCCTGACTTGCTTTCAATACGTATATATTTTATTGTCATCAATTATTTTTTTAAATGAAAATTAAAAGCAACAGCCTCTTCTAGACATTTACTTTGGAAAGTCTTCCTTTTTGTGCACAAGTTTCTCTCCTTCCCCAATAACAGTTCCTATAACTATATCCAGGAGCAAGCTGCAGATTTCCTACAACTATCTCTCTTTCACCAAGGAGAGATTGCTTTGAAGTTTTATATCATTCTATAAATAGAGCTCAGTTGGCCCGATACAATTTCCCATTGGTGATTTTCATTTTATAAAATATATAGGCACATTGCCTTTATATGTACATTCTACAGGACAGCAATTATTGGGAAGAGCTGTTTGTATTTTAAAAAGCATGAGGTTGAAACAAGCAGGTGGTCCTTAAAATGACAGCACTGATAGTAGAAAGAAAACTTTACACATGTATACAGACCAGAACAGAAATAATGCCTAGAAAATAGTTAATTATGTTTAATAGTAATATATCTTTTTGTGAGTTTTTGTGAGGCTGTTAAATTACTTTAAATAAATTAACCAAGCTTTATGTATCAAAGATGGGTGGATTTTAATTTTGTTTTTATCATTTCCTGCTGGCAGTACAGAAAATATTGGTCAGTTCAGGCATATTTTGGCTTGTGCCACAAGCACAGCCAAAACCCAGATTTACCACAATGATGTTCATGCTATTCTATGTATATAAGGTACAAACTTGAGACTAATTTTCAAACTTGAGACTAATTTGTTTTGTTGTCTGCATCTCACTAAGTAGGAAGTATTTGCAGTGTACTGACATACACTCAGGAGGCTGTTATTTTCATTGCCTGAAATAACAGCAATCCCATTGCTGAAAGCAAAAAACAATAGACAATTGCTTAGCAAAACACCCAGGTAGTGAGGATAAAAGGGAGCAATACTGGACTTTTCAGAAAAGGCAATAATAAATTGATAGCTTTTTAACACCCAGCCAGACATCCTATTTTGTAGCTCCAGGAAAGCAATGTGGAAAATAGGCAGGCAGTGTTGGTGATAGAGACAGGCCACCTAATCTTGAATTAACTGTTATTTTGTGGGGCCTCTGGGAAGGAGGAGCTATGCAATAAGAAACTATATATTCTTCCCAAGCAGGAACGCCAAGGTATTTCCATTCCTTTTTTGACGCTAGACTTGATGCCTTACTTCTAGTAATCTTAATTGTGTGCTTTTATGTATTTTCTAGGGTTTGGTTAGCATGGCAATCTTAGAAAAGTCTGTACAGAATTCTGCCAAATGCTACAAACTATTTTCATTACTAAAATGAAGTCACAAAATAATGAATAAGTGTTCTTTTGCCTTTAACTATAAATGGTGATTGCCTACTGCCCTTTCATTTATAAAGTGCAGATAATAGAGATTAATAAAACTAGGACCAATATGAATTATTGTATGTATCAATGTTATTTTTTCCCTTAAAATCTGCTTTTTAAAAATAAACTATGCAGAAAGAACAAAGAAACATACAATGCAGATTTTTTTAATTAAAGGAAACATGAGTGGTCTTTTTCTTGAAAAATTATCAACCTGAATTTTCCACCAGAAATTGTCTAAAATTCTATTGTGTTCTAGACTATTTTATTATTTATTTATTTGTTTGCTTGTTTGTTTGTTTATTGAATTTATTTGCCACTATCTTGCAGTTTGAGACAACTCTAATTTCTTTCATATGTTAAGACATCTTGTGTGTCCCATAGTTGCTAAAAATTCATTGTAGTTGGGAATGTATGTCACTGAAATAGAAGAACTCAGGCTTGTACACAGGTTCGGGAGCTGGGATTTTTCACACCTGTTTAATTCAATCTTTATTTGGTTAAGTATAGAAACGTGCATTAGGGAGCAGATTTTGAAATTTGTTACCACTTATTCAATCACCAGCCAATGACTCAGAATTTTTACTCAGGTCCAACACAACCCATGAGCATCGTTTTCCCAGTGCATTTCTCACTCTTGTTTCTTTCTCCCTTGGTATCTGAAGAAATACAGTAGCATTATTATTCTTTACAACACACAGCATATCTCATTTCAATGCACCCCCCCAAAAATATTTGATTTACAAATTAGCACACTTACATGTACCCAACAGACTATTTTTATTATTATTTTATATGATAAAACCCCTTAGATACGTTCTAAAGTCATGCTTGCTGGCATTCAAATATCCAGTTGGGTTTGTCTCTGTCACATTGGCCACTGCCAAATTTGGCATGCTGACAGATTAGACAAAAGCACGCTGCATTCATTCTGTTCAGAAATGTAAATTATCTAAATCCTTTCTTTTCTCTTTCAACCCCTCCCCACCCTAAGTAGCCCCAGTCTCTAAGGGAAGTTTGGCAGTTCAAAAAGGAAGCCAATACTTGGTCAGCAAAGAATCTTGATAAAAAAAAAAAGTGATTAGATATGACATCTTGGAATCAACACTGTATCTCTACAGCAGTTAGAAGATGAAACAATCTGACAATTCAGTGTGCTAGTAGAATCAGAAACCCAATTAAATCATTCCATTAGAAAGGCTTTGGACAAGGATTGCATCAGTTTTGTATGTCAATTTGTACATCACTTTATTATTTTAAAAAGGGGGGTTAAATAACACAAGAGAGTTACCTCACTTGCTCCACCAAATATATATTGGCCATGGGTAATGAAAATAAACTAATTTATGGTTTTTAAAATAATATGTGCTGCATTATTTATTTATTTATATTTCTATACATATATTTATATGTATCTACTTATTTCGTCGAAGTTTCCTGGAACCACATTATCTAACCTAAAAGATCTTTTCCATAGAACCCTTGTGATTACTTCTTCCATTATAGGCTAAGTTGTGGCAGAATGTTGGGGTGGAGTCAAGAGAGGAATCAACCTGAATCTCTATATAGCCACAAATGGACTAAATCCAACCCCTCCTTGAATTCTGTTAATCCTTATCCAGCGCCAAAATAGTGCTAAATGTTCATTCAGTACATTTCTGTGCATAGGCATAAGCAATAAATT
The DNA here is from genome assembly GCA_003457575.1 of Thermophis baileyi. Taxonomy (NCBI): domain Eukaryota; kingdom Metazoa; phylum Chordata; class Lepidosauria; order Squamata; family Dipsadidae; genus Thermophis; species Thermophis baileyi. The sequence goes on along the minus strand of QLTV01000769.1, from coordinate 1,755,595 downwards.
AGTTTAATTGGAACTTCATATGTGGTCCTGGTCTTCTGACATCCATAGCTGTTTTCGATGACTTACAATACTGATTACAATTTATCGTATACTATAGAATTGAAGGAAAGAGCCAGTGGTTAGGCTCAATTCGTATTTATCATCTGTGAAAAATCCTGGAAAACTAAGACAGAAGTTGCAACCAAATTCAGAAAAACATAATGGCCTGACTTAAATCTTTTGAGGTTTCAAAGTATGTTTGGTTGCATAACTTATTTATGTTGTTTGGTTTATTTAATTCACAAGGCCACCTGCCTCAAACAAGCAGCTCTGGGTAGCTAGCAAAAACAAAAACAACAAAAAACAGCAGAAAACACACACAAACAAAATTCAAAATATCAATCAGCTGCTGTGATTTAAAAAAACTGAAGGGGAGGGGGAGGGAGGGAGAGAGAGAGAGAGAGAATCATTAATACAACAATTTCAATACAAATATTTCACAGGCTCCAACTGAATCCCATACCTTGAACATAACCACATTTTCAGAGCCTTGTAAACGGCCTACAATGTCAGAGCCAATCTGATCTCTTGGGGTGGCGGGTGTGGAATGATATTCTCTAGAAAAGATGGTACAACAGAGAAGTCTTTCTTCCTGGGTTCCAGCAGATGACAGCCTTCAATGGTCGGGACACGTAACATGCTTCTCCTGCTGCAGTTTAATACAAGAAAGCCAAGCTAGCAATTCTGTTTGATAAACGAACAAAATCTTGTTCATTGGTGAAATATTCTACAGCCTCAAGGACAGAACAGTTGTCTTTACAAGCTGTCAGGCACAAGAAATCAGGAGCCAAGGCAGTTCAAATGAATATATGCTAAGACTTTCTTCAAGAATCTGAACTACTAATGGTCAAAGCAAATTGACTGTTGAACAGTCAACGGAATTCAAGGTGGGATAGATTTAGATGTCTTGTGGATGCAAAGGGACTTGAGACTGATCATACGTGTAACCCCTCCCTCGGGCTCAGCCTGATCATCTTCTACACAAACATTTTAAAATTTCTAGTCGGCGTACTTGTTTCATTTCACTGATTAGTTTCAATTTATTTATTATTTTCAGGTTATATATCGAGCTCTGTCACCTCCATACTCTGCTGATGACCCTTACAGTCCTAAAATTCAGGCACAGTTGAAAATCACGAACCTTCGAGTGCAACTGCTAAAGAGACAATCCTGCCGATGTCATAGCAATGATCTGAATGCAAATCCACCACAGCTAACTTACTACGCAATCTATGATTTTATTGTGAAGGGGAGCTGTTTTTGCAATGGCCATGCAGATCGCTGTGCACCTCTTAAAGGTTTTAGGCCTGTCAAAGCAGCAGGAGTCTTCCATGTGGTAAGTTTATATTGTTCAAATCTTGGAAGGGCAGATAATTGTTTGGAAATCTTGTGTTCAACTAGATGCCATTTTGATGGAACGTTAGAATTTCCAGATGACTCCTCCGAAATATTAGATATTAGATAATAAAGATAAGTGATTCCTTATTAGGAGTCTATACTAAATTGGGCCACTTTAAAATGTTACAGTGAAAGCTAATAATGTCAAAACAGATTACTGTATATTAACAACCAATATTTTGGCAGACATCTTAGCTATTAGGATCCGTAACAGAGGTGGGTTTCAGCAGGTTCTGACCAGTTCTGGAGAACCGGTAGCGGAAATTTTGAGTAGTTTGGAGAACCGGTAGCGGAAATTTTGAGTAGTTCGGAGAACCGGTAAATACCACCTCTGACTGGCCCCGCCCCCATCTATTCTCTGCCTCCCGAGTCCCAGCTGATCTGGAGGAAATGGGGATTTTGCAGTAACCTTCACCTGGAGTGGGGAGGGAATGGGGATTTTGCAGTAACCTTCCCCTGGAGTGGGTTGGGAATGGAGATTTTACAGTATCCTTCCCCTGCCATGTCCACCAAGCCATGCCCACCAAGCCACACCACGCCCACCAAGCCACGCCCACAGAACCGGTAGTAAAAAATTTGGAAACCCACCACTGATCCATAATACAAACACTAGAACAAGCTAATGGCTTTATTGATTTTATTTTAATTGATAAGTACCCATGTCAAAAATACTTAGAAACTGTAGGCTCTAGTGTGGGTGAAGCTTTTAGTTTTTCCATAATTCCTTGCTTCTCTTTGTAACTTCTGCTGTTCAAGAATTATGAATTACATAAACACACTTAGGATTTAAAAATGTCTTTAGCATGGGACTAATTAGGGAATACTAGCACTTGCATTCAGCCTTAGATTCTGATTCTGCTTAATGTATCCATATCTATTAAATATGAAGGGAATGCGGGTCTTTGCAAGGGCTGATATGTTGGAGCAGAAAAATATCAGACAAGGGGGAAAAAAGCATTTGTTGAATTTACAGCAAATAGGAATTCTAATTTTTATATCATACCCAACTGCTATTTTAACAATATGAGCATACTAGCTGATACCCGTGCTTCGCTACGAAACTATGTGATGGGGCTTGATAAATTGACAGTTAAAGCTTGAAAATTAATGAGTAGTTAAAAAAGTGACTGTATTATTTCGTTAGAGATGGTAAGCTAAGTTTCTGTTACAGATGAAGACATTATTGTAAGTGTAACAACAATGAAATATATGGGCTTAAGCCCTTTAATCCCAGCAGCAACCGTGGCTGTTTTGTCTATGTAGCCAGGCTAATAAGTTGCATAGCATAGACTTTCAATTCGTCCCTCAGATGAATTGCTGAGGACCTCCCTGTAAACAACATTCCTGGTTTTGCTGTCTGGCTGGAGGATGACCAGGCTGTCAGGTGAACTGACTCTGGAGCATGCCACATAGAACTGGGCATGGGAGAAACAGGCAGCGTCCCTTACTTTTGTTTACAGTAGAAGGAACAGATTCGTCTGAACTGAGGAGGAAAATAAGGAGGAAAAAATCTGTCTCTGTCTACCAGCATCCATCGGTATTCATCTGGCTAGCGTGACTTAGCTCAACTGTTCTGTAGTAAAGCTGCTTGCTGCTGTGAAAGCAAAAGCGAAACTGAAACTCCTCTGCTTGTGTTTTGCATTTGGATCAGATTTCTTTTCAGGTGGGGAGGGGGAGTAGAACTCCTTAGCATCAGAGCTTGTTAATATTAATATAAGAAATACTCATGCTGCGATGGTCATTTTGAAAAATCCTTTCTTAGTGAGCACCTAGAAGCCAAGAGGAACATACGTGGCAAATTTCAAGTTTGTAGGCTTTACAGTTCTGGAGATTTAGTGATTAATGCATGAGTGGTTTTCGCTTTTATATATATAGAAGATTGTTATACAAGAGAGAGACGAGGTCTAGGACTTTTTATAATTCTAGTCTGCTCCAGTGTAATAACAATATATATCCCAACATGAATCACACAAATTATTGCTCACTTCCCTTAAAAAAACTCAACGGATTTGTCTACAAAATTTAATTATCCACACAACTTTAGTGACAAATACTATGGCTTTTATGGAACTTGAGATCACTTTGAATTAAGATTAGTTCATTTCTGCAATAGGCACTAATTACAGAGATTTGGCTCTATATAGATGAGCCAGTTATAATGACAGCTTTTGCTTCTCCTAGCTCATCAGGTGCCTCACGCTAAGAGAAGATGTAAAAGCCTTGCTAGCACTTTGAATAGGTATACATATAAATGGGTATACATATTTACATACATATTTATATGCATATAAATGGGTATACTTATTTATTAAATAAATAAATATACAATGGTTATTACTGAATCAATTCAGCAGGACTTCAAATCCAAATATTTTGAAATGGCATCAAAAGTTCTTGAAAAACTATATGGGCTGCATGCATTTATCCCTTGGACCTCATTCCTTGTTTCAGATGGAACTTTTCTCCTGATTGACTGCTTTGTTGAAACTTGTTATGCCACTCCTTACTTCCGGGGGTTTTAGCATACCCGTGATCTTTTTTCCATAATCTTTTTCCAGTTGCTTGAATTATAAATGTTCTTTTCCCTTTATCTATGCATGTGTACAATTTATGATTATCATAAAAGGTTGCCTGCTGGGAAGCAACTTCCCTGCCTGAGCTGCTGGAGGCAGACTAGCTCATCCCATTTGTTCCAGTGGAAAGGGCCTATTTTAGATGCCAAAGATTTTCTCTTTTTTTGCTATACTGGATTGAAACCCTTTAGACCACTTTCTAGTATACTATGTTTTTCAATTGCTGACCCTTCTTTCCTTCTCCCCATTATGGCCATTTGCAATGTCCCATGGTCACATAACATTTGCAACATTTTTGCCAATTTCCAGCATTTATTTCTAGTTTCCAGCAAAAACATGCGTTGGGGAAAATTGATTTGTTTAATGACCACCACAAAAAATGTGGAATAATCAGGTGTGGTCATGTGATGCCAAGAATTACTACAGCAATGAGTTACAACTATAATTCCAGACTCAATTACAGTCATAAATCAAGGACTATTTGTATAATATCTTCAGTGTTATTAAAGATATAGTAAATAATATCAATGTCGAAGAACACCGGGTCCAGGAGAGAACCCTGAGATATCTCCCTCCATGTAAACATAGATTTAGGTTCAGGCACTGGATATGGTTGTTCAAACACTATAACTCCACCTGGTAGTGCGACTAACCATCCCACATTGTTCTGTTTATTAAGGAGGGAGGTTATGGTCAACTTTATCAAATGAATAGAATAGAATAGAATAGAATAGAATAGAATAGAATAGAATAGAATAGAATAGAATAGAATAGAATAGAATAGAATAACAGAGTTGGAAGGGACCTTGGAGGTCTTCTAGTCCAACCCTCTGCTTAGGCAGGAAACCCTACACCACTTCAGACAAATGGTTATCCAACATCTTCTTAAAAACGTCCAGTGTTGGAGCATTCACAACTTCTGGAGGCAAACTGTTCCAAAGATTAATTGTACTAACTGTCAGGAAATTTCTCCTTAGTTCCAGGTTGCTTCTCTCCTTGATTAATTTCAATCCATTGCTTCTTGTCTTGCCCTCAGGTGCTTTGGAGAATAGTTAGACTCCCTCTTCTTTGTGGCAACCCCTGAGATATTGGAACACTGCTATCATGTCACCCCTAGTCCTTCCTTTCATTAAACTAGACATACCCAATTCCTGCAATCATTCTTCATGTATTTTAGCTTCCACTCTCCTAATTAAAATCTTTATTTTAGTTTTTAATAACTAAAGGGCAAATGGCATAGAACTGAGATACTTTATGAACTAGAAGGTAGAAGTGAATTTTTAAATTAT
>QLTV01000769.1:1737454-1748264 GCA_003457575.1 Thermophis baileyi | reverse complement strand
CTTTTTGTCTTTCAATTTGTCAGAGAGTTCTTTATGCAGCCATGCTGGTTTCTTTTGAGAGCTGTTATTTTTCTTCTTCATTGGTATTGTGCTAGACTGGGCTTTTATAATCTCACTTTTCAAAATTTCCCAAGCTTCCTGAGTTGTTTTCCCCTTGAGGATTCTCATCCATGGAATCCTTCCCAAGCTCTCTCTAAATTTATTGAAATTAGCTCTCTTAAAGTCCAAGACTCTAGTTTGACTTTGTTCTATTGCTTGTGCTTGCATAATGTTGAATTCCAATATTGCATGATCATTCACCCCCAAGGTTCCTGTAGCTTGAACACCTTCTATCATTTCATCTCTGTTAGTGAGAATTAAATCCAAAATGCTTTACTGAAGTCTTGGTACACCACATCCAAAGCATTTTTTGATCTAAGCTCTCAAAAAAAGAGTTTATTCTGTCACAAACCCATGTGGACTTCTAGTAATTGCCTTGTTTCTTCTAAGCATTGGCAAACTTACTGATTATCTTTTTTAGAATTTTTCCAGATAGTAAGGTCAAGCTGATTGGTCTGTAGTTTCATGGGTTTTCTTTGCTCCTTTTTTTTAAAAAATAGGAACAACGTTGGTTTTTTACAGTCTTCTGGCATTTCCCCTGTACTCCAGAAGTCCTCAAAAATTACAGTTAGTGGTTCTGAAATCACATTTGCCATTCCTTTAGTATCTTGGGATGTAATCCTTCTAGCCCCAGCAACTTCATTAAAAGCACCATGTTATCTCATAACATCTTTGCTAATTTGACTGGTGTTTGTCTTCTATCCCCCAAGGTGCATTTTCTGATAGATTGGACTACTTTTTTTTTCCTTTTGGTTAAAGGGATATGCAAAGAAGGAATTAAGCAGTTCAGCCTTCTCCCTATTATATCTAACTCTTGGCATCTTTTCCCACTAGGACTCTGATAATTTCCTTGTCTTTCTTCAAGTCCCACGCATATCTAATAAACTTTTTTTGGTCTTTTTTATAACTCATTACAAGCCTCAGTCTCAGAATTCTTAACCCTTCAGAAGGGCGTTTTTAGGACCTGGTCACAGGATTATTGAAATTACCTTCTTAGTAATCTTTCAGATAATTAATTTTAAATATTTTAAAAGTTTTTTTTTAAAAAAATGCTATACTTATGTCGGTCGGTGGATGTAGACAAATAACCCATTCACACTTTATGTAACATTTTGTTGGTAATTGGGTATATAACATGGTATTTAAATGTTGTTAATGAATTCTTTATCTAATGAAATCTTTCATTTGTAATTTTAATAGGATGTAGGATTACTTGTTCAACAGTAGAAATAGTAGAAAAGCTAATATCAAAACTGGAAAAGGCTTTTTTATTTAGAAAATATATTTCCATTTAAGCATTCTCACAATCACTGTACTCAAAATAAAAATAAAAATGTAGTTAATCAAACCAGTTTCAAAGTGGCTGCAAGACAGGTCATACAGTACAAAAAAACCCTTTATTTTGTGTGGTTTCCTCACAGAAGATATTTATTGCTGTGGCGTTTTGCCTTTCATTCTCTTGAAGAAAGCGTAGTGCAAGATTGATAGTTTAAAACCATTTCCTAAGGATGGTTTTCTGTTATTCTTTTGATATTGTTTCGAAGGCTTTTACTTTTTCAGCATGCATTCCTATGATATCTATTAAAAACAAACCTCCCTGCATTTGTAAATTAAAACCCAAGACATCTTTCAATACAATAAAGAATAATCAAAGGGGGTGTAGAGAAGGCAACTTAGTCTACAGCTGATTAGTCACTCCTTTCTTGATACAGTATATGGAGAAACATAAGTCATGAGGGATTTTCTTAAAAAACAACAGGCAATTTGAAAAGAACTAATTGAATATATTAATTCAAGAACAAAAAGGCAAAGGAAGGAAACATGCCCTAGCAACTGTCTTCATGTGTGAAAATCAGTCACTCGTTTATCTTACATAGGTCAACTTTTGTAACACTGTTTGCCTTGTATAGCATAATAAATGACATTACGAGAGAGCTGTCAAGCTAAGAAGAAAAGCAGTCTGTGAGTGAAGTGAAAGGCCTAGTGACAGAATGAAAAATAGCGTGTGTGTAAAAGGATTCTGGTTAAATGAACTTGCTTGTGTTGATTCACAAAATAATGAAACAGCCTGGGAAATGTGTCTGTTTAGCAATTCCTTATAATGTTTTCAAATGGAAATATTTAGATCAGTGTTAATCTAGTATCCTCTAGAAATATTGGGATGCAACTCATAACTGATGTGCTTTTTATGAATATAGTATCATTTATGATGCACTATATGGGATATTGCCTTTTCCATATCACTAAGCAGGAATACTGTGATTTTTCATATTTACCAAAGGAAATGTCTATGGAGGTTCTCAGTCATCCAGGTCATGGTTGTCCCAAAGGTGCTTTTTCAAGAGGCAACTGGACTTTCTGGTTTTTCTTTGAAGACATTTTGCTTCTCATCCAAGAAGCTGAAGAAGCTTCTTGGATGAGAAGCAAAACGTCTTCAAAGAAAAACCGGAAAGTCCAGTTGCCTCTTGAAAAAGCACCTTTCGGACTACCAAAGGAAATGTTTACATTCCAAAACTAACTACAGATCTTAGTTGACAATCATGCAAAATACATGTGTATATAAGAATTAGGGGCTTGAATTAGGGTCTGCAAAAAGACATTGTTTGTTGAAGCTGGAAAGAAACCTACTGTTATGAATGCCTCCCTTGGATTCTACTTCCATTCCTCTATATAGGACATTGGCTTCAATATGTACATCCCATCATCAATATAAATATGTGCATTGATAAATAAAATACAACTGAATGTCTTGTTTGAATCTCCTAAATCATATAGTTGACATGTGGGTATAACAACATTGAAGTATTCAGTCCATTAAGTCTACTCTGCTATTATGTACCCTTGTCATAATATTCTAAGCAAGATTAAATAACGTTGCACTGCAGCATCGTAAGAATATTTTAAATGTCCTTCCAATACTGTAAAATACCACAATCAGGCCTTCTTAAGGATATCTTGAAGGATGCAGAATAATCTTGAAAAATATGTATTTTCTAAAGAAAAAAACTTTGTCTGCAATACTTTTCCTAGTCCTCCACAGATTGCATTTTCATCTTCTAGCTTGACTCTACAACACATATGATACAAGAAGGGTGTAAAGCAGATGGCCACTCTTTTTTACTACTTTGGAGCCAAAATAAAACTGGAGTTACAAAGTACTAAGAAAAATAATATAAAAAGGAACAGGCAAGTATTTTAATGGAAGGCCACTTACAATGGGTATCATTTTATATAAACTAGCTTGTTTAATGTATGTTATATCTTATTTTTAAATAGAATTAAATAGGAATCAGTCATTCCAAGATTATTCAACAAATGCAACAGTATCATTTATTTTCTACAGGGTGTGTTTGTGATGCTTAAGTGGTACTTTATTTCAGAAAAATGCATGTCATTTTTGGCAGCATTTTTTAAGTATTATTGCTTCTATGTTGAGAAAGTTGCGCAGTATAATAAGTATGTAATGGAAGATTGGAATATGAATAATAGTATCACTGCAACCTTGTCTTCCTTCTCCAATTACATGTTTTGCCATTCCTTACAACTTACTTACTGTGTGAGCTGTAGCAGCCTCTCCCTATTCTCAGTTTCCCAGCATCTATGCATTTGCTTAATTCTATTAAAAAAAAAACATACCACCCATTGCTTGTGTAGGAAACAGCATTAAGAATATCAAATCCTCTTATAACTGGTAGGCGTTACATGCAATTAAATTCATGGTAACAAAGTGCGCTGATTATCAATTGGATGAGCTCTCAGTCATCAGTTTTCAAAAAGGAATTATTTTCATTACAAAGGGCTGTTCTGTTGCCCTAGAGTAGCACATACTCTGTGAAATTGTGTAATGGTGATATCTGAATGTTGAAATCTGTACACATGCCATTGCAGACATGGTTGTTTTCAATTGTTAGGTCCATGGGAGATGCATTTGTAAACATAATACTGCAGGAACTCATTGTCAGCATTGTGCCCCTCTTTACAATGACCAACCCTGGCTTGCTGCAAATGGCCAAACAGGAGCTCCAAATGGATGCAAATGTAAGTATGAGACCAAAGTAATGAAATCATTTATAGGCTGTTGTGTAAAAACAAAGTTCTCTTCTCCAAATGATGGTGTAAAATAGTTCAAGACAAAACTAAAACTACCATCTGCATCCTTTTAAAGAATTTCTCAGTTTACAAAAATAAGAACAGACACTTACTGAGAAGGTATTGTTTGAAATTTCCCTGAACTGGTGGCCTTGATATCATGGATTACAACTCTCCTAATCTCAAATGGACCATGTTAGCTGAGAATTAGAATTATCATGCTATAGAATATATTATTTGGAAATGACTTTATAGGTCATCTAATTTCACTTTTTGCTCAGTGATGGGATCCTGTTTGAAAATCCTGAGAGAAAGCCCATTGGTTTAAAAAACATTCCAGTTCTTAACAGATTATTTAGTACATACTTTATGAAGAGCATCATATTGAAGAAAGTCATATTGTTTGGTCTACTGAAAAGTCAAGGAACTGTTACTTATATTTTACCATAGCATTTAAATAAAATGTTCTGAATTAAAATCTGAAGGTTTGCAGCCTTCATTTAAAATATAAAAAGTACCTAGAAATAAACAGTTTACAGTGATCCTAAATGTATGCCAAGAAAAACTGATTTGAAATTTGATTAAATTTAACATTTTGAAATAACCATGAATTTTTATTGTATTTTCTTGCTTTTACAGTATTTTATTGGAAATATTATTTAAATAAAAATTATACCCATCTATTCATCCATGATAATTTTAGAAATTTCACATTTGACAAGCTAAATATACTAGACAGTAATACAATCTGCTCATTTTACAAACACATATATTATAATATGATTTGCTTTCAATATTTACAGTTTCCATGTTGTGTACCTTTTTTTACAAAACAGCAAAATCCTGATTTTCTTTCTCCTCCACCCTCCTTAATCTTGGGTATGTTTCAGCTTGTAAATGCAATGGGCACTCTGACACTTGTCACTTTGATATGGACACATGGCTGGCATCAGGGAACCAAAGTGGGGGCATTTGTGACAACTGTCAACATAATACTGAAGGACAGCACTGTGAACGTTGCAACCCAGGCTTTTATCGAGATCTTAGAAAGCCTTTTTCTGCTCCTGACACCTGCAAATGTAAGCCAATCCTAATTTTGCAAGCTTCCAACATTGGATGATTTTTAAAATTAATATATTAGGGTTTTTACCTTAGGCTTCTTTTATTTATGCATACCTGGTAGATGTATTCTAGTATACTTTGGATAATTAAAAAAAACAAAACACCAAAATGTACAACTAGGAAGTACTGCAGAGGAAACAGTTCATTTCTTGCTACAGTTTAGGAGGGAACTTAAAATATATACTTATTTTACAAGTGATTTAATACCAATATTTTAGGTTCTCTAAATAAATACTGTACACAATATCGATGCAACATAAAGTTGGAACAAGGGAACCTGAGTTTTAATTCAATCTCAACTACATTTCTGCTCAACCATGAATTTTATCATCCTCAACCTCGGCAAATAGAGCGGTCAGAATTATTTATATAATTTAGAGCTTCCATTTAGAAGGATTATGTGGTATGAATGAAGATGATGATGATGAACTGTGCAGTGCTTTGGATTCAGTTTAGAAGAGCAGTTTAGGAATATAGAGTATAGTGAACACAACTTCTATCTGCAATGCACTGAACAGGCTTTGTTTGATTCCTTAAAGTAGCTACACAATCCTGACAAATTACACATCTCCTTTAATGAATTGCAAATAGATGCTTTATTTACATTCCTATATGTTCCAAAGTATTTTTTCCAATTTAAACCTATGGCATTACCCAGACTTCATATTTATAATTTTATTGTTCCATTAGAGTTAGTTAGTTAACTAACCAAAGTTTTCATGCAAAATGCTAAAAGTGACTAAAAATGCTAGCCCATGTTTAATCTAGCAAGTAAAAATAATCAAAGTCACCAGAAGAGTAAACAACTAGAATGAAACAGTTTCAAAATATTATCAACATTTAAAGATATACAGGTAAAATTATTAGCGGATATCTTAATGACATAATGAAAATTAGTAATACTAAAAATACATATATTTTTCCACACTTCATTCTTAAAAACACAACAAAACAGCAATGAACACTTTTTTTAAAAAGTGGGGATTGCATTTGTAAATATAAATGTTTTCCCTAAAAGCCAGTAAACACAAGCAAGAATATAAAATAATTATATACATGTCCGTCAGAATTGGTTTGTTTGAATTCATAATCTCAGTATCCAGTTAAGCAGAGATATGATTACAGATTCTGATAGTATTTAGCTCTTTATATCTTTTTAAAAGTTTGCCAAATGTAATTCATACAACTAATACAAACAGGTACCATTTGGCATTTGTTATTCAGTTGCTTTCCATGTTAATAAAGTGGTAAACATCAAATAATATAAAAACCCTCAACTATAGATACAACATTAAAATGAATTTGGTCTTTTCAAAATATTAGGAGCACCAGAGTTTGTAGAGTGATGCCAAAAAAAGGTCTAAATAATAATATGTAATGTTATAGTCAAATCAGAAATGATGGAATCAAAGATACCTTTAAAGCATGAAGTTCTAGTTAACAGAAACAGAGAAACCAATGTAATGAGCAGAGATATTAGAGGAATGGGAAATAAAATGTTTATCTACACACTGGCCTTTTCCTCAAATGTTTATTTCTAGTGTTACAGATAAACTGAATTCTATTACATGAGCTCATATGAGAATAAAGCCCTTGCTGTATAATGTGTGCATTATTTCATACACCTAATTTATACATGTCTTCTTGAACCTAATGCCCCCTCTCTCTATATTGTTGGGATTGAAATGTACTCATTTAGTTAATTTAACCTTTTTTGCTTCGTGTTTAGCTGTAAACTCATATATTTGAGAAGAGATAGGTATAGGCATAATTTTCAGGAGAAACTTTAGAGGAAAATTTGGAAGATTCTAGAGGAATATTTCCCCTGGATATTATAAATAAATTAAATATTCAGGAAAAAAAAATAACCAAGAGGAACAATACGCAAAGAAAGCAAGCTGTCATTTCTATTCAATATGAAAAGCAGTCCCTCATATGCATGTTCTGATATTGCAGTGTGCTCTTGCAACCCCATTGGATCAGCCCTGCTTCCTTTTAGCAACAGCACTTTCTGTGACCCTAGCAATGGCGATTGTCCCTGCAAACCTGGAGTGTCTGGTCCTCAGTGTGATCGGTGTATGGTAGGATACTGGGGATTTGGACATTATGGCTGTCGACCATGTGATTGTGCAGGAAATTGTGATTCAATCAATGGAGACTGCATCAACAGGTGAGTAGAAAAACTTATGATAAGTTGGCTTATCATAATAGGGACAGGAATTTACCTTTAATAATCCTGTGTCTGAAGTAGAAGTCACCATAAAAAGCACAAATTTACAAACAGATTCATACTGTTTTATGAACAAAAATAAAAAAGCTTAGTAGTACTTGACTGCAAGATATACAAAATCAACATCATGACTTTTCTTTCTGCTACTCGGCTTGAACTATTAAGATTTGAAAATAGCTGAATGTATTAAACTACCGGTATACATAGAATCATTTGGCCCAAAAGGTAGCATCAGAGAATGTATGGCATGTTCCCCAAGCATATACTGTACTGCTCCGTATATGTTGGATTAGAGAAACTTGAGACCTGATAAATCTCTTGAGGTTATGCTTGGAACAATTGTCATCTGAACGATTTTTAAGGGAAATTAATGTTTTTTTCATGATTATATTTAAAAGGCCTTTGATAGCTTAAATTGGGTTTTTATGTTTAAAGTCCTGGAAGAAATGGACTTTGGTGGGAATTTTATTCAAGTGGGTCAAAGCTGTTTATACATCACAGGAAGCAAAAATTGTTATTAATGGTGACATGTGAAATCCGAAAGGGTACGAGACAAGGATGTCCTTTGTCTCCTTTGCTGTTTATCTTGGTGATCGAAGTTTTGAATAGAGATATCAGACAAGATGGAAAAATAAGAGGTATAAATATTAAGAAGGAAGTTTATAAACTGAGGGCTTTTGCTGATGATTTGGTTATATTTCTGCAAAAAAACAACTTAGAATATTTGATGAGGAAATTAAATGAATCCGGGTCTCTAGCTGGTTTTAAAATAAACAAATAGAAAACAACAATGCTGATTAAGAATATGACATATAAATTCTTAACATGATTATTTTTAACTTACTTCTGACACCCTAAATCTTATGAAGACAGTTCTCTATAATAATACTTGAACTGAACTGAACTGATTTCATAAGAAATATTTCACATTATTTCTTTTTTAGCAATGCAGACATAGAGTGGTACCATGAAATCCCTGGTCTCTATTCTGCACGTAACAAGAGTGAAGTAGCTTGGGAGTGGGAAGAACAAGGATACTCTGCTCTTCGACATTCAGGTAAGAATGTGTTGGCAGGCCTGCTAGTCATCTCATTAGGAGGATAATCTTACTGATTAATAATCAGTGAAACGTTGATTTTGAGAAATGGTGGGAAAACCATCAGAAGGTCACAAATAAAAGACAAAATCTTCAGTAAATGAAACAAGATCTCATCTTGAACCATATAAAAACAATTGTTCTATTTTTATTCTGATGAAGTGATTTTCATTACCCAGATTTCTAGGCCTATGTTTCAAAAAGCCAGAAAATTAAGAATTAACCAGGCAAGAACTGGAGCATGGGTAGGCAAGATGCTGCTTTTCTGAGGGACACATTCCCCTTCCTGGCCCTGATGAAACTGTCTCCAATCATTGTTTCTGGAATGAACGTTAACTGTGTGCTGCTGAAACCCAAATTTTTATGCAAATAAATAACTCATGTTGTTAGGTTTACATTATTGATTTTAGACTTTTATGTGTATCAGTGTTAGCTTCTTTTTTTCCCCTTTCCCCCCAAATTAATTCCTTCTGAAGTTTTAGCTTGATATATTAAAAGAAAGAGTATCTCATTAAAACCATCGCCTGAAGGATTGTGTAAACTACCCCTTGTGATTTCACATTGACAAAATATTTATTAATATTTATATTGCTGGATTGGGCAAAAATAAAAAGTTCTTTCCTTTTTATATTCTTTCTAGTGCATCTAACTGAAGGGAGAAATTATTGTTAGAATGATTAAGAACGCCACACAGAGAAACTATGTAGTGTCAGAAGATTTAATCTGAATTAGCCTTTCATAAGTTTCTTTTCCTGAAGAAATTTTAGAAGAATTATTAGTAGTGGTAGAATATATTCTGAAGTTTTCCATTTCTTTTACGAAACACTTGGAAACCTGGGGAGAAAGCCACAAGAACTCAAGAAAAGTCCTGCTGGATTAGGCCAAAAGTTATTTCTTATTTCAGCATTTTGTTTCTCATAGTAGTCATCCAGATGCCTCTGACACAACAGGAGATTTTGACCTATCCCCTCCCATAATCTTTCCACTGCAATTAGTATTTGTGGGCAATTTGATCCAATGCATAGCTAGAATTTCAGAAATATTAACCCCAAAATTAACCTCCTTCCATTGGTAGCCTATTAAGACTTCAAGGAGCTTCTTCAAATATTCTGAGCAATTCAGGACTTGCAGTCTCACCATGATACACAAACAGTATTTCATGCAAAAATAATCAATTTCTTGAAAGAAATGCATCCTTCCAAATTACAATACATTAAGTATTGTATATTCTTATATATAATACGTTCCTTCCAAGTTCACTTCAGCGAATATGGGCCACCATACCATTCATTTGGGGTTTGTAATATGATGTAATAGCGGTTAGAAATGTTGGTGACTCATGGTAACAGGTGTTTTGGTGTTTCCACAGGCAAGTGTGAATGTAAAGACCAAGTTCTGCAAAATTTTAAGATCTTTTGTGCCATGAAATATACATATGGTGAGTCAAAATACATACATATATACCCATACGTTTCACACATGTACAGATATATATATCTAGGACTGACCGGTGAGAGAGAGAGAGATGACTTACTCTCTGGAAAAAAATACTGTGGGGGGTAACACACCCCTAACACCTCTCGGGGTGTGTGTGTGTTTGTGTGTGTGTGTGTGTGTGTGTGTGTGTGTGTTCCAGCATAACTCTGGAATGCCTCAAGCAATTTCAACCAAACTTGGTACACAGATGACTTACTCTCTGGAGACAAACACTATGGGGGTAAGACACCCCTAACACCCCTCGGTGTGTGTGTGTGTGTGTGGGTGGGTGTGGGTGTGGGTGTGGGTGTGGGTGTGTGTGTTTTCAAGCATAACTCTGGAACACCTTGAACAATTTCAACCAAACTTGGTACATAGATGACTTACTCTCTGGAAAAAAATGCTGTGGAGGTAAGACACCCTAACACCCCTTGGTGTGTGTGTGTGTTTGTGTGTGTGTGTGTGTGTGTTTTCAAGCATAACTCTGGAACGCCTCGAGCAATTTCAACCAAACTTGGTACACAGATGACTTATTCTCTGGAAAAAAATACTGTGGGGGGTAACACACCCCTAACACCTCTCGGTGTGTGTGTGTGTGTGTGTGTGTGTGTGTGTTCCTGTGTAACTCTGCAACGCCTTAAAACATTTCAAGCAAACTTGATAAACAGATGTCTTAAGATCAGGAGACAAACGGTGAG
>QLTV01000769.1:1718421-1737185 GCA_003457575.1 Thermophis baileyi | reverse complement strand
CCCACACCCCTCGGGGGGTGTGTGTGTGTGTGTGTGTGTGTGTGTGTGTGTGTGTGTGTTCTGGCACGCAGGTGGCACACAGAGCCCAGCTCATCTCCACCGTGCATGCGTGGGGGGGAGGCGCGAGCCCCCCCGCGGCCCATTTTTGGCTGCAGGGAGGCATACTAGGTCAAAAAATGGGGCGCAGGGGGACGGTGCGGCCCTCCCGCAGCCTCACAGGAGGCTGCAGGGAGGCCTACTAGGCCCAAAACGGGCCCCGGGGGGGTTGTGCACACATGCGGGGGAGGCGGGGGGGATTAGGATGAAAAAATACCCGGGCAGCGCCAGGTCATCAGCTAGTGTATACATACATACATACATACATACATACATACATACATACATTATATATGTTTAGATAGATAGATAGATAGATAGATAGATAGATAGATAGATAGATAGATAGATAGATAGATAGATAGAAGATAGACACACACACACACACACACACACACACACACTTACTCTGTCAGAAAATAAGGACTGTTGTGAAGATGTAGTCCAAGACCCAACACTGGAAAATCTTCCCCACAGTGGTAGGATATTCAAGGGCTGCCCAGCCTACATCATCACCAAATAATCCACTTGCAAAATAACTCAATCTCAATAGTGCAGCCATCTAAACAAGTCTTCAAGATTGATGGTATAAACAGGTCTTGAGGGATTCCAGGAATTTTAAAAGGAAAGGAGCTAACCTAATGGGAGAATTTGTCTAATGATCTTTCTCCCTTGAGCTAACTCTTCTTTCTTGCCTTGTACTCATTTTTCTGCTTCAGCATCTAGCACTCTGCTAGTGTTCTGCCATAAGGTGGTTTCCTGTCTTTTACCTTCTGGCCAAAATAAAAAATCTTTTGGTTGGCACTTTTTTACTGCATCCTCTTCAACATCTTCTCTCTAGTCATCCATTTCCACTGAAAACCATAGTCTTTTAAGCAGTGATGGGATTCAGCCGGTTCACACCGGTACGGTAGAACCGGTAGCTAATTTTTTTCTGAGTTCAACAAACCGGTTAGATGTGTTCCAGAAAATCTGTGTTTTCCAGAACATATCTTGTTTTCATTCAACTTCCTTCCAGGCGGGGGGGGGGGAACCCTCCCCAAAAGTCCAAGAGAGGAGCGACAGAAACCTTCGATCACATCACTCAGGTGAAAACTGTCTTACTTTACAGCAGGCAGCGGGGCGGGGCCTGCACATAAGGCGGCAGCCCAGGGCCAAAGCGCCAGCAGAGCGCCAGAGGGTCGGGGAGGGTGCTGAAGTGAGCGGGCATCCTGCCTGCAGCACCCATGCCGGCTGCCCCTTCCCAGTCAGAGCTGGAATGCTGCTGTGTTTAAGTGCCGGCCTTCCCTCCAGTGGGCCTGAGCAACTGCTGGAGAGGGACGGCCCGTTTCAGTGCCTGGCACCCAGATGCCCTCACTTCACCCAAGCATTTCTTTGCCTATCTGATTTCCAGGTCCGTTGCTTTTCTCCGTTGCGTTTCTCGCCATCGTGTGCAGGGAAAGAAAAGTTTCTGGGACTAAAAAAAAGTTCAATCAATCAATTCCAACTCCTTGTGGAAAAAAAAGATCTCGCGAAGTTGGAATTGATTGAACTTTTTTTTAGTCCCACAAACTTGTTTCCTTGCACACGTTGGTGAGAAATGCGATGGAGAAATGCGACGGACCTGGAAATCAGGTAGGCAAATGCTTGGGGGAAGTGAGGGCACCTGGGTAGTGGTGAGTGGGGCAAGCTCTGTGGCACGGTGCTGCGCTGCAATGGAGAAACAGGCAATGGAGCGTCCAGCACGAGGGAAGGAGGCCGCTTTCCCTCTTTTTTCTCCCTGCTCCTCCTCCTTCCCTCATGCCGGCCACTCCATTTCCCTTTTCTCTATTGCAGTGCAGCGCCCAGGATCCACTTTGATAGCGGGTGTGTGTGTGTAATATAACAACTGGTTTGCCCAGGGTCAGGCTGGCCATCGCGGGAGGCTCATCCCACATGTGTGGTGGACCTGGAGGACGGGGATAGGCCACGCCTCCACGATGGCCAACCTGACCCTGGGCAAACCAGTTGTTAAATTATTTGAATCCCACTACTGCTTTTAGGGCAACAGCTGCATGTAACTCTACTTATTGAGGTTCTGCATTTTTTCTTCTAGTGAGATGTCTGAATTAATTCATGACATCCAATCCATTAGTATTTGGTTTTTATCTTTCCATATTATATAATTTAATAGAACAATGGTTCCTTACTCTTTGCAGTCTAGCTCATTAATTGGCTAGTTAATATGCTGTCATTTTAATTATCCAAAATAGTTGGTGTTTTATTATTTTAGGAACCTGAACATATACTTTAGATACAAACACTCTAATGTGCTTAACATTTAGTTTAGAACCACAGCATAATTCACATGGTGCTGCTTCTCTATCTTTAGTGAGCAATGTATCTGATAAGTCAATCAGTTATGCACATTTCCCCTCAGTGTTTGCTTGGTAGTCTAGCACCAAGAAGCATGTTTCCAAAAGTAGTTCATTTTTTCTTTTAACAACAATGCATCCTCACTTTGCAGCTGACTCTATGCTTATAATTTTATTTTCTAAGCAGAGGACACAGGCAGCTTCTGAACTGTATACCGCAGGTTTGTTTTTCTCAGAGCTAACTAACAGTTCCTTTGCACTTAGGCTGAATGCTGCACTTCTGATGAGGCAAAATGAAATTTTCGAATTAATGTCTACTGTATGGCTGAACAGTTACAGAAATTAGTTTAAAAATATGGAAAAAAATATGGTGCACATTTAATTATATGAATCTGAAGCAATGTAAGATAACTTTACCATCTCATGTTGTTTCTAAGCACTAGGCCCGTGATGGCGAACCTATGGCACGCGGTGCTCCCTCTGATGGGACGTGAGCTGTCGCCCCAGTTCAGCTTTGCTGCGCATGCGCGCGCGCGCCTCCTGCTGGCCAGCTGGTCTTTGGATCTCTGCCGTGCATGCGCGGGGCGTGTGTGGGGAGGGCGCGCATGCATGCGCGGGGGCATGCATGCGCATGCGGCCCGCCAGTGCCCCAGTTCAGCTCTGCCAAGCATGCGCGTGTGCACACGCCTCCCACTGGCCAGCTGGTCTTTGGGTCTCTGCCACGCATGCATGGGGGGCAGGGCGCGTGCAGGGGGCCCCACGCGCATGCGGGGGGCCCACACGCATTGCATTTTGGGGGCTTTGGGCACTCGGTCCGGAAAAGGTTAGCCATCACTGCACTAGGCTGTTTGTACTCATTTCTAATAAACAAATTAGAGTAAATTACAAACACTTTTCAATGTCTAAATTCTACTTTTTTGATTCATAGTTATACAGGTGGTATATCCTGATATTAAGAAGTTATTAATGTACCATTTTGATTGTTCTATAGACCGGAAAGTGCAAAAATTATCAGGTTTTTCTTGGCAGGTTTCCAATGCTTTTAACTGTTGCATCAGGCCCAGCAGTTAATTAGACAAAAAATTTTCTGACATGGAAATGAAATCAGACAAGTGTTAAGGATTCAAGTACATTTTTTTTCTATTGCAGAAGATTCCTTAGCAGACATTTATTCATTTCAAATTCTTTAATCCTACAAACATGATTTACAAAAATAAATAGAAACGATTTTATACTGAATAGGTAAGAAGGTATCTTGACTTCTACCATGATTTTAAGTATCTTTGTTGTGAATATTTATAGGGTAGGGTAGGACTTAGCTTGGAGAAACAGTTTGCTTCTTTCAGATAGGAAACTGCATTTGTTCCAACTATATATGTCTTACTTTAAGGAAGCAACACATGGATTTCTTCTTCTCTTAGTCTGGACTAAGTTGAAAAATAGCCTGAGGAGAAATCAATAAGAATAAGCTCTACAGTCCCAAACCTTTACTGTAAATTGCTTCAAGGCAAATAACATGCATCTAATTATAGCTACCAAGGCAGCAGTCTGAACAAGTGCAACAGCAATAAAAATAATCTATGATTGATTTCACAATATTTTCTTTTTTACTGAATGTTCAGACAATAAGAGAGAAGGCAAATGTGTTGTGGTCATGTTAAAAAACTGCAAGCTGCTCTCTGCTGCATTGTTAAAATGGAATAGAGAAGAATCTTATGATGTGTTAGGTGCACAAAATATACCATCAGCAGCAAATCCTATTGTGATAAAGAAGATACTCTTTTGACAATTTAAAAAAAATAGCAGATTTCAGATTTCCCTCTGCTCCTACCAGCAGATCCTATCTTCAGTATAAACCCTGTAGATGTCCCCATATTGGTGCGGATATCAGCAGTAAATATGTTAAAATACCAGGAAAAAATGCACATAATAGCATGTGTGAAAGGGACTATTCCTAATATTAGCAGAACTGGTTATTAGTGTGAAATGATGTACTAATTATGCAGGCAACATAATTCAAAATGGAAAATTGTTTTATGAGGACACTACATTTTTCAACAGATAGGCTACATTATACCCTTTGATTTGGGAATTTCTTTTTAATAAACTGTGAAAGCTACCAACATATTTTGAGCGCTAGTTATAGTCTTTCCAACAGATTATATGTTTTATTATTGGTATGTGTCCTATTAATAAGACATGTTCCATGAAAAGAGTATAATTTGATGTATGGTATCAATTCTATTCTTCCCTAATGTACATCACTTTACTTCTGGCAGTTATTTGTGATGACAGAACTATTTCTAGGTTTCTAACTTTAACACTACTCATGTTTTAGTAGGGCAAGAAATAAGTAGAAACTCCAAGGTTTTTTTATTTATAAAGATAACTTTAAATGTCTGAATTATCTCGTTTGTAAGAAATCAACTTGTTTTATAATAATATTGCAGAAAATCATCATTTGGTTTTTTTGTTTTTGTGCAAAAACCTAAAATTATGAATAAGCTAGAGCTCATGGTATTCTAAACAGAGATAAACAATAATATATAATTATTTGCAATCAAGTCATAGAATAAATCAGGTATACAAGGTAGTCCTCAAATTACGACAGATCACTTAGTGATGGTTCACAATTACAATAGACTCCCCCCCCAAGGGTATTTACAACCTGGTCCCAAAGTTGCGCGTATTGCAGGACCCCTGCAGTCGTTCACACTTATGATAGACTGCAGAGATGCAGCAAAATGCCCCCCCACCTATTCCTCTCCATCCTGTTCCGCAAGGTCCCCACAGCCACTGGGCCTGCTTTCCACATGCTCTTCCTCAACCCTGTCAATGATCTCTCATTTACCTTTCAAAGATCTCCAGAGCTCAGAGTGTTGGGGTAAGAAAGGAGGACAGGCCGCTCCATTGCTGGGCCACATGGCAGAAAAGCAGCCATCTTTTTCTCAAATGCTGGCAAAGCTGTTTTCATTGCTAGATGCTAGCCTTTCCTCCTCCCCACCATTAGCTCTGCTAGTCTTACAGTAGCCTTTCGTCATTAAATGCTAGCCTTCTCTCCCCCCTGGAAATAATGGTGCGGAGGGGAAGCATGCAGCCAATGGCAAATCTCACCTACCTACATGCTTGCATTCTCATTGGCTGCATACGTTCGCTGAAAGGAAGCAAGCATGTAGGAAGGCGAGATTTGCCATTGGCTGCATGTCTTCCCTCCCACACCATTATTTCCAAGGGGGAGAGAAGGCTACCGTTTAGCGACAAAAGGAAAACAGCTTTGCCAGTGTCTGAGAAAAAGTTGGCCACTTTTCTGCCACATGGTCCAGCAATGGAGCGGCCTGTCCTTCTTTCCTACTCTGATATCTGAGCACTGGAGATCTTTAAAAAGTAACCAAATTGGTGACGGGATTGGTGCGGAGAAGTCCCAAACAGCTGTGAGGACCACAAAGTGTGGAAAGCAGAGCATGGGGTATCTCAGTGGGTGGGAGGAGGCCTTGGGACGCCAGAGGCAGGTGGTCTTGTTCCTTCATTAGGCCACCCATGGTCTTCCCCACCCTAAGGTACACCATGCACACTTAACAACCCCGATTCATTTAATGAATGCATTGGGGAGAGCAGGGATTAGGGCTCATTCACTTAACGTGATTCACTTAGGGTCCTCCCAACTTCCTCTCAACCCATGACCATGATGGGCAGGCTCCATTATAGTTGTAACCCTTGTATTAAAGATATACACTGCACATTGCTTTTAGTCAATATTTATGTTTCATTCCATTCCAGTGGAATAAAAAGAGAAGATATATTCTTCCTTCTGAAATTGTCTTCCCACAGTGGTAAAGGCAAAGATTTTGTCTGCTCATGATAAAGGGTCCCATGCTGAGGTCAATGTGATGATCCAGAAAGTACTGAAATCTACAAAACTGAAGATTGTCCAAGGAAAACGGATTCTTTACCCAGAATCATGGACTAATCGAGGTTGTACCTGCCCAATACTTAATCCTGGTAGGTTTTTATATATATTTATTTCATAAAATCTTAATTATATATAATTGATTGTATAAATCATACAGATAGCTAAATAGATATTTCACTGTTTCTATAGTATATAAATTTCATTTTGTTCCATGTGCTAAAAAAAACTTGATGCTTCTGAAAATGAAACTGCCATACTGCAGAGGTGGGTTCCTGCCAGTTCGGACCGGCTCTATAGAACCGGTAGCAGGAATTCCCCCCCCCGCTCGCCGAACCGGCAGCAATGGCCGGCTGGACACGCCCCCGAACCGGCTCTCTCGGCGGTGCCATAGGTGCTGCTGTCTTGTTTTTTGCTTCTGCGCATGCGCAGAAGCTGGTTTTTAGCACTGCGCACACGCACGGTGCGCCCACATGGCACGCAAGGCGCGCGTGCCCACGCAGCGCATGAGGAAGTGAACCGGCAGCGAGGTAAGTTAGAACCCACCCCTGCCATACTGCCTATACTGTTAAAAGCAGTTTAATATAATACTAAGTAATTCCTTCACTGCTTACCCATTATAATATGTACTAACTATTTTTATTAGTGTGGATCTTCTACACAATTATTTTCCCAGCAAAATTCAACTTAAACCTGTAAAATAGTGCAGGTAATTTAATTTTTTAGAGAAACAAAAATTGCTCTATAGCTATTTTAATTAACAAAGTGTTATGCCTTTTCCCATGTAATTTTGCTGAAGCTGTACAATTAATGAAGCAAACACATTTTATTTAAAGGAGATATAAATACAATCTCTTGTAAATGACAGTTGCTATAATAATACTGACATCATCTTGACAATATCATGCACACAGCAATAACAAAAATATATTGACTAACTGGCAATCGAGGATTGCATTTGTTACAATAAACATGATGAAAATTCTATCTAAAACTACTTTATTTTAATTTTATTTATTAAATTTCTACACAACCTATTTCACTGAAGTGACTCTGGACAGTTTACAGCAGTACTCTCATGTGCATTATTTCTCCTTTTCTTGTAATTAAATATTTTTTTATCTTTCATGATAAGTAATATTTATCCAATATATGTTAAGCACAAATAATTAAGATATACCATATGTCTATTTTATCGGCAGGATTGAAATATCTTGTGGCTGGATATGAAGATGTTCATACAAGCAGACTGATAGTCAATATGAAAAGCTTTGTTCACCAGTGGAAATCAGCTCTGGGGAAAAAGATCTTACAGGTTTTAAAAAAATGTGCCTGAAAAGGGCATTTGTTTATGCATAAAAACATATGTGTAAACTTCATGAACAACCTCTGAAATTAAAACTGGAATGTGAGGGAACAGTGCCAAATGTAGTATAAAAAGAACTTGAATTCATAGCCCATTCACCTTGACTCAAAACACCTCATTTCAGATTGCAGAAATAGTTGGAGCTCTCTTACACAACCCCCTTTTTCTATGCAATAGGATGAGAAGTATGAACTAAATGTAACAATCCACAAGTGAGGTAATAAGGGATACAGCCACATCTGCATTCCTGCAGCTCTAGCATTTCCATTTTATCAACAATAATCAGTTTGGTGTGGTCAAAGCATTTTGTGAACAGAATTTCCTCACAGTTTTTTTGTGAACTGGACCAAGATACTTAAAAGTAAAACCCATTAATTTGGCAGAATTTGCCCTGTCATTACTTCCTTAAAGTTCTCATAATCAATATAGATTTAATATCCAATTTAAATGTTTTATTTAAGCCGCACAGAAATGTATGGATAATTTAAAAGTTGAAGCTTTCATTTTCTTCTTTGGAAATATGTATATACACTTGCGATGGATAAAGTAATTGCTGTTATTTGTACTGTTGTAATGAACGGGATTAACTGAATGCTACATTAGTGTATTGCAATCATAAAGGGGAATTTGGTTAGGTTTATATTCAGGTTTCTGTAGATATAAATGGAAATGACCAATATATTAATGGTCATTTATAAAAGCAGTACATAGGATCTCCACTGAAGTACAAAAGAATGCTGACTCAAGTTGGTTAAATCAATGGCTTTTGCGGGTTGTGCAGGATGTTGCAGTCATGAGCACTTCAAACAAGTGATGAAAATGGAATTTATCCCTTTACTAGAATTTTGACTTCAAGTATTTTATGTATAAAGCACTTTATTACCTGCCCCCTTCCAGTGTGAGCAATCTAATATTGGGGAACAGGGACAGCACAGGAGAAAGGATGAGGGAACAGAATCTTGCTAAACCTACTAGGATAATTGCTTTCCTTATAACATAGCAAAAGCCATTCAGAAAAACTAAAGATAACTTGTGAAAAAGAATATATTTACAGTGGAGCCCCAACTTCAAAATAATAATTTGATTTGCTTGATATCAGTGAACATAAAAAATAATAATGGAAGTTTATGAAAAATGTGGTGAACTTGCCTAGCATTATGCTGGCTTTAGTTTCTAGTTTTGTAATATTTAGATTTAAACTGTTTTTTTAAATTGTCATCTTCTGCTTCTACATATGGTGTACATACTCTTCCAAAATTGCATATATTTTATATATCAAGAACTTCATCACTGGTATCTACACTGTTCTGTTAACGCAAACACAAGCACTAACAAGCACTATTTATATGAACATACAAAAAATAAAGGCAAAGGCACCATACAACGTAAATAAAAGTCATCCATGGCTCATCTGTTATTTTTTATTGTGATCCTATGGATTCTTAAAAATGATACTGTTTTAGATGTTTTTCTATGTTATGTATACAATAAATATGTTACAATTCTAAAAATTGTCATGATATGTTTTTGCAATATTATAACCTGTCAAAATCTTAAATGTAAAATAATTGAAAACCAGTAAATTTTCTGTGTATTCAAGTTGTAATACTGGTCACTAGGACTAAGACAAATAAGATTCTTTCCACACATGATAGTTACATGCAAATATATACCCATTAACAGGTAAATTAGTCCTGCTGAGACTCACAGAGCTTACTCCAAGATACATGGATACAGGATTGCAGTCTTATTTCTATTGTGGAACTAAATGCCAAGCATCATAGGTTCCTGCTTGAAATTAGCTGTAATATATGAGTAATATATATGTAATATATATGGGACGCGGTGGCTCAGTGGCTAAGACGCTGAGGTTGTTGATCGAAAGGTCAGCAGTTCAGCGGTTCGAATCCCTAGTGCCGTGTAACGGGGTTAGCTCCCATTACTTGTCCCAGCTTCTGCCAACCTCGCAGTTCGAAAGCACGTAAAAAATGCAAGTAGAAAAATAGGGACCACCTTTGGTGGGAAGCAGGGGTGAAATGCTACCGGTTCAGCCCGGTCTGGGCGTACCAGTAGCAGCGGCTGCCGGTGGTTTGGAGAACTGGTAGCGGCGGCAGCGCAAGGCTCCGCCCACCCACCCGGACATCGCCATTTTCTTGTTTTTAACCCTCTGCACATGCACAAAGTGTTCTGCGCATGCGCAGAGGGTGAAAAAGCACATGTGACGGGCGCATGCGCTTCCGAACCGGTAGGGAAGGTAAGTAGATTTCACTGCTGGTGTTCCGTGCGCCTTTGGCGTTTAGTCATGCCGGCCACATGACCACGGAGATGTCTTCAGACAGCGCTGGCTCTTCAGCTTTGAAATGGAGATGAGTCGGGAACGACTAGCACATATGTGCGAGGGGAACCTTTACCTTTTTATGAGGGATAGTGTCACAGTTCTCTACAAATAATTGCTCTTCTGTAGTCATTTAGATGATCTTTCAAATTTTAATAAAGAAAAAACTGTACAAAATTATTTGCAGCAACTTGATCCTTCTGTGAAGGGTTGGTTTGTTCCTCTCTAGGTTGCAATGAAGTGAAAGATGTTTACCAATTACACTTGATTGGCAATTATCACCTCTCATTCGAATGACTATATTTGGTTACATATATCAGTCTTGCAAGTATGCAAGTGCCTAGGTGGTTTTCAGTGGAAAATTACATGAAGAAGGTTGCATTTTAATATAATTACTTCAGAGGACTACATCTTCCTGTTACTAAAAAGGACCGAAAATCTAGTTCTATTACAGTATCTAAATGGAGAGCTAGGATTGCCATAAATAACCAATAGTTTTGGAACAAATCTGCAGCCTATATTTTTAGATATTCAATAAAATACAGTCAAGTGATTTTTTTAGAGCTACTCCCTACTTTAAAGATCACACTGAAGAGACGAGCAACCATATTTGCCGCTATTCAAAGTTTCTATATTTTATTATTGGTTTTCTTCAGTTCTGAAATCTAACCTTGCAGAGAGGTCAAGTCCTTTCCCACAATTCAGTAAGAAAATATTTATGACTGTTCCACATTAATGAGAGAGGGGTGGGGAGCCATAGAAAGAAAAACAAGTAGGCAAAAATTTCTGGAAATATTCTATATATGGAAAAACTTCAAGACACACTGAAATATTAGTACACTGTAATCTACTGCACAAAGCAAAAGATTAAAAATTAAAATATTTAGCATGCCATGTTTTTGAAGCTAAGTATGTTGCTAACTGTGACAGAAATGCTACCGGTATGCTCTTGTTGCAATGACAAAAAAGAAAAAGTACCATCTCCTGCCTACTTTGCTTTCCATTTATCTTATGCTTTGTCCTGAGTCAAAGGCTAAGGGGGTATATACACCTATCCTTTACCAATATTTTATTGCAATAATTTCTTGATTCTTTCTGGAGAACTGTGCAAAAACAGAACTTCTTCAATAAATATGAGAAAGACAGCCAAGGGTTAGGGTTAGGGTCAAAGCCCACATTTCTAGTAGCCACTGATTTACTTTCTTAGTTTGTTTATATAGAACTTTTCTGATTCACTCAAAGCAGTTCTTAATTTAAAATAATGGTTTGCAATTTAATGGTTTGCAGAGAAAATGCAAAACAGAAAATAAAAAGCTTCCCAATTCACACAATCATTGTTCAAAGAATTAAGAGGGATATGTGCTTGTGTCTATATAAACTATCTACTGCATATTGTAATCAAGGAGATTTTAATTTGGCATATATAAAGTATACATTTTATATATATTATGGTTTTAAATGTAGCTTTTTTGATACTGGCAGAAAATATACTTCATTATCAATACTTATTTTGATATGTATTAGCTGTGATTTGATTTAATGCTAGAATTTATCTGACACTCTTGATAGTGCCTCTTATGTGAATTTAATTATTACCGTACACTGCATATAACCCGCCTGTTCTAGCCTTGCATATTACCTGGAAAATTGCAATTTAACTCTTAGAACAGTATGATTCATGCCAGGGAATTTGCTTTAAAAGATTATTATTCACATAACTTGAAAAAAATGGGCAGAAACAAGTATCTTGAAAAAGAATTTTGTATACCCTATTAGCTTTGTTAGGATTATGGTTAAATGTTAAAATGTATACATATATTGCACTCATCATCTTGGCTCTAACATTTGGGGAAAAGCCAAGTTTTAACATCCTTCTAGAAGGCCAAGATTTTCTGTTTTTTTAAGCAAAAGGATTAGAGATAGGTTTAGAGATAGCCAATTAGGTACAGAAATGTTCACTTATATGAGCCCAGCAGCCAGAAAAACATTTGGAAAAGGATTTTTTTCCCTTTCTGTATCAATTTCAGACAAATAGCACATTTCATTCCTATTCTACACGTGTTTTGAATAGATGAAGGCTTGTAGAAAACCACCTTCGCTAGATCTCTCAGAAAACTAGTTATTTCTCAATAAGTATTCCAGGAATACATATAACATTAAATTGTCAAAGCAGGCAAATATGTATTCTTCTCTTTTGATATATGAAAAGTGAAGAAATGTATTTAGCATCCCTGAAACAAGAGCAAACCCTGATGGCCCCAAAAGTCTCTTACTTTCACTGTAAAAATTAGATGATTCTAATATTGATAATCTGAGAGTTCTCAATTTAAGAGATACATTTGTATTTAGATTTACAAAAAAAAAGAATTTGGCTTCTTGTGCTTGGTATGTAACATTCCCTTCTGAAAAGCTAATTGTAATTTTCCACCTTTTGCTCTGCAGGAGGTATGGAACTTGTCCACAGTGCCATGGTATTTGCATTTAAAGAATTAATAAAAATTCCTAACTGGTCAAAAGGCTTTCATGAACATTATGACCTTGACATTTTTACCACCTCTTTATGTGTTTCTCTGCAGTCAAACAACAGACCCAACACATTTTTTCCAAACTATACAAACACCATTGCTTTCTTTAACAGTGAAATTTGTCTCCTTCACTGCTTCAAGCCTAAATGTTTTCATTTCAATATTTTGTTAGATTTTCTAAGGACCATCATACAAAGCAAAATCATTCTCTCTTGAGAAAATAGTATGGTGATGGTTTTAAGAAATAGCATATTGAGAATTACTAAATTTTATCCAGTTAGTCCCTGGGCAAATAACAGTAATAAAGCAAATCACAACTAAATCCCCCCAAATATCCAGCTAAATTAGCATGACATTCTTCATTCTGAAGCCAAGCCAGTGAACGACAGCCTAGTGAGACATATTTTTATTGAAGATTTCAGTCTGGGTGTCATTGTCATTTCTATGAATGTTAAACAAGAATATTTTCTTAGT
The DNA here is from genome assembly GCA_003457575.1 of Thermophis baileyi. Lineage (NCBI taxonomy): Eukaryota > Metazoa > Chordata > Lepidosauria > Squamata > Dipsadidae > Thermophis > Thermophis baileyi. Next base: position 1,724,149 of record QLTV01000769.1, on the reverse strand, counting down.
TGCTTTTAAATTGTTATGGGAAAAGAAAGATTCAGATGCGTTCACTTGGAATTCAAACTAGGAAGAGTTATTTGTTCAAAAATGCAGTCTAAGTAATCTTTCATCAGTTTTCTCTACTCCATTTATTCCTTAAATTAAAATAATTCTAAAGACACTTCTACACCATCACTCTTTCTATCCCTAATTTTGCAAAGCATTTGAAAAAGATCTATGATTGCCTTATCCTCTACCAATGTTACAATGATTAGGAGAGGGGCCATGGAATCACTATGCCACCTGAGCTGCTACATACCTTACAGAAACAAACAAAAAAAATACTCCAATGTCATTACGTGCATAAATAACATATTTTTGCACTTTTCCACCCATATCCTTACATTATTTTTACCCATTTGTTTGAACATAGTACATATAAAAATCAGGGGTGAAATTCAGCAGGTTTTGACAGGTTCTGGAAAACCAGTAGCGGAAATTTTGAGTAGTTCGGAGAATACCACCTCTTGGCCCCACAGTGGGGTGGGAATGGAGATTTTGCAATATCCTTCCCCCAGGAGTGGGGAGGGAATGGGGATATTGCAGTATCCTTCTCCTGCCACGCCTACCAAGCCACACCCACAGAACCCGTAGGGAAAATTTTTGAATTTCACCCCTGATAAAAATCCTCCTTAAAGATTCTAAGAGGAGGACCTGCAAACCTATAAAGTACCGTATTTTTCAGAGTATAAGACGCACCGGAGTATAAGACGCACCTTAGTTTTGGGGGAGGAAAACAAGAAAAAAAAATCTGCCTCTGCCTCCCAGCAATTTGCCTCCCAGCAAACAGCAAACAGTACAGATGATATACACTGTTTGCTGTGTATTTCTGTGCATGTGTGCCTGACCCATAGAAATAGCAAAGAATTGAAGAAATGTACATTATAACAGTATATTAATGGCAGACAGTTTTCTTAAATGTAGTCACACTAACTCCTCACAATTATGTAAATAGATCTACTCCAAAAATGACTAAGTCAGGGTTTAACTCAGCTGCCTTATAGCAGGCTTTAAAAAATAAGTCTAATAATTTTAACATTCTATAGACATTTATAGTTATTGACTTACCTCCTTGCATCCAGTTTCAGCAGTCTGATTAGCACAAGAAAATAAAATTCTGCTTCTGCCTCTCCCTCCCAGCAATTTGCCTCCTTGCAGTTTTAGTTTCACTTTCATTTTAGCACTGGGCCTGCCTGCAGCTTCAATCAGCTGATGTTCAGGAGGCCGATAATCAGTTGCTTGTGCTAATCAGGTTCTGCTCTGTTTGCTGCAAGGAGGTAAATTGCTGGGAGGCAGTGGCCAAAGGGTGGAGGTGGCTGGGTGGGGCTACATTCGGTGTATAAGACGCACCCAACTTTTCACCCTCTTTTTGGGGGTAAAAAGGTGTGTCTTATACTCCGAAAAATACGGTATCTTTCTCTTAAAAGACAGCTTTTGGGGCAGCTGAAGCATAGTAGTGAAGAACTGGAATGAGGCAAGAGTCCTAACAATTGGGGAAGCAGGTTGTCCACAAGCTGATCCTGACTTTGAACTCTGTTTGTCTTCTGTTGAGACTGGATTTCTGCCTAGCGTCTCTTGTTGTGCTGAGTTAAATGACTGGACTCACTCAACATGGGTTCTACCTAGGGGTGGGTTCTGGTTTTCGTCACTGCCGGTTCACTCAGGGGCGCACTTCGTGCGTGCTTTGCGCATGCTTTGTGCATGCGCAGTGCTAAAACAAAGCTGTGCATGCGCAGAAGCGAAAAACAAGATGGTGGTGCCTATGGTGCCCCCGAAAGAACTGGCTTGGGGGCGTGGCCAGGCTGCCGTTACTGTCGGTTCGGAGAACCAGTCCCTATTTTTACTACCGGTTATATAGTACCGAACCGGCAGAAACCCACCTCTGGTTCTACCTGGAAATCTGCTGGTGGGGGTTGAATAAACACCTTGAACTCTTTGCTGTGTGAGCATGCCAGGCAGCATAGTTGGAGGGAAAAAGTTCTAATTAATTATACCAATTCCATCCCCACTGCATCAGTGGCAAGACTTCTTGCTGTATGTCTGGGAAAGGCCCTACTGTTGTTGAAACATCAGAGAGAGTCTAGCTTCAACACACCCGTCCACAAAGTACTGCTCTTTCAATTGGTTATTTATAGATATTGTACTAAGCTACTTAAGTAGCAATAAGTTACTGAATTCTCTTGGTTCAGCAAATACCTTTAAGTTAGACTTCACACACACAAAAACAATAGGATCTTTTCTTTATTATTTTATTCAACAACAGGGCAGAAAGGGCAGAGAAGCTTAAAAGGTCCGTTCATGTGAATGGAACAATTGCTTTGAGTCAACTATTTACATATTGTAAATGTATTTCATTCAAATTAACACCGTTATTACATAGCATAGATGCAAACCAATCTGAATGTCACCTAAAAATGATTTAAAAAGAAGTGAAAAATGATATTTGGACTTGGTTTCGGGGACTGAAAAAAGAAATTCAAGAATAGCATTACAGAGTTTTTTCCAAGAGGAAAATAAAAAAAGCTCTGCATCTTTTGTTACCAGTTCCAAATTGCTGAATGTCTTATTTCCAGCAATTCTACATATTGCCAGTTTTCTCATTTTTTTCTTCCATATAGGTAAACAGAGCCATTATATATAAGAGCCGAGGTGGCGCAGAGCTGAGGTGGCGCAGTGGTTAGAGTGCAGCACTGCGGGCTACTTCAGCTGACTGCTAGCTGCAGTTCGGCGGTTCAAATCTCACCGGCTCAAGGTTGACTCAGCCTTCCATCCTTTTGAGGTGGGTAAAATGAGGACCCAGATTGTTGGGGGCAATATGCTGACTCTGTGAACCGCTTAGAGAGGGCTGTAAAGCACTATGAAGCGGTATATAAGTCTAAGTGCTATTGCTATTGCTATTGCTATAATTAATTACAGAACTAATTTTATCTTTAAATATGATGCAAAGAAGTTTATACCATTTTCCTACCATGTTTTCCTGAAAATAAGACCCTGTCTTATATTTTTTTGAACCCTGAAATAAGTGCTTGGCCTTATTGCCATGCACTCAAAAGCCCGATTGGGCTTATTATCAGGGGATGTCTTATTTTGGGGGAAACAGGATATTTAAAATGAAACCACAAAGCCAACAACTTTTCAGTGCTTTGTAATACATATGATTTCTGGGAGGAAAATCCTCAAAAAGCAAGAAGCAAATGGAAAGAATTTCACAAAGAATCAGGGAATTTGTTTTCTATGTAGAGAGAGTTGAACGGGTGTATTATGCTAGAGAGGCTAGAAAAAAGAATAGTAGAAAAAGTTTGCAAGTAATCTAAATCAATTTTAGATCTTTCCATTTTCCATGTGTGGAGTGAGCTGCTTCGGTTCCAAAGTTCAGCTAAAAAGGGGTTGCAGCCCCTTACATAAGGCTTTGCATCCATTGAGAATCTTAAGTTGAAACTTGGAAAAACCTTGTCTTCTTAGGCTTATCCAATGTATTTTTCTATAAGATTGCAGCTTTTGTATTTCTATTATACTGTAACTATCTTGTAAGAGCTATTTCTTAAATCAAGAGTCCCCAACTCCCAGTCCATGGACGACGGTCCACAGCATTCCAGAAACTGGGCCGCTCAAACAAGTGAAGTCCCATCCATAGGATGCAGGCAGCACATGAAACCACGCCCCCTTTGGTTTGTGGAAAAACCTTTCTCCATGGAACCGGTCCCTGGTGCCCAAAAGGTTGGGGCTGCTGCTTTAAATGGTTGCTTATAACTTTAGAAAGAGAAATGCAACACTGGAAAACAGATATGTAAGGATAATTTATATGTTATCTTTCAGTTAGAGTGAAATTACAATTCTCCTCCTGCCTGTTATAACTCTGTATACCTTCAAAATCTCCCCCTTCCGATACAGATGATGTTCAAACTGCATGGAAGCTGTTTTCTTCTCTGTCTTTTAGGAGAATTCAGTTCTACTAACAAAAACATGCCATTGAAACCAGCTCAGTTTATCTTAATTTCTTTTAAAAAAAATAACTCTCTCACTATCTAATAAACCACATTTAAATAACAAAAATTATTTATTTTTCACTTGTGCCGTTTTTTTTGATCATCTAAGAATCTGGAAAGGTAATCATCTTGAAAATAGTCCCTCGTTTTTTAAAAATATGTTAGCAATGTAATATATTCAGGTAAGGGACTGGAATTTCTCCTCAAATATGATGCCTTAAGGTTATTTATATTTATCATACAATTGCAAGTAATATCATGTTTAAGAGGTAGAAAGATCTAGCTAATGAAAACAGATGTATAATAGCTGCACAGTAATAAATCATTTTAAAAATCTAGTTGAAGATGAAAATAACATTTTACAATAATTCTCCAATAGTGAATTGTCTGAAATAAATTACTTTTAACTATAATGCTGAAATTATACATTAATAAAGTCTGTAAAATTGACTGGCAATTAAGCTATCAAAAAGTTACTCCATTTTCATCTGTGTACGTATATTTTATTTTTACAGCTCCAAAGGATAATTATTTCAAACTTTATCAAAGTTAGATAACATTTTTAGTACAATTTCATTGTTGTAATGTTTGTCATTATTAGGAAACTTTTGAATCAAAACTACTTTTTGTTTTGGAATTTACATGATTTTGCTGCACTGTTTAAATATATATTGTTTAATGGTAGATAAAAATCACATTTTGGAGCTGAAACTATATCTTTTCAAACTGGTAAAGCTAAACACCGTAGTAGGATATAATTTGTCCTTCTCTGTTAACTAATGAAAAAGGGAAAGACTGCAAAGGGTTCAAGGTTCCTAGAATTCACAGAAAGCAGGTGGTAAAGAGGATACTTGGGAAGATAAAATTTGCTATTCTCCAAACATTTCTTGGTAGTCCTGGTGTTCCAAGAAGGTTCTACACCCATTTGCAGTATTCAGGTGACCCTGAAGGTACAGATAAACCTCCAAGTGGCCTCAACGACTCTCATAAAGAGAGCTAACAATCAGATGACAACAAGGAATATAAATCCTTCCACCGCCACCTTTCAGTCAGAACTGAAGAAGCTTCTTGGATGAGAAGCAAAAAGTCTTCAAGGAAAGATAAAGTCCAGTTGCCTTTTGAAAAAGCACCTTTGGGACAACCATGGATGACTGAGAATCTCCATAAGCATTTATTTTTATTTATTTACTAATCAAATTTATATATCTGCCCATCTCTCAAAAAGTGACTCTGGGTGATATATAGCTATTAAACAAAACAATGGATATTAAAAACAACAGATACAAACACATTAAAACATACAAATCCTAGGGAAACAGACAATAAGAATGGCCATCTTAGCAATAAAGCCATCCAAACAAGTTTCCAGTTTCTTGGGAGCCCAGGACCTGATAATGAAATCAGGTCTTAAGGAACTTCCGAAATAGCAAAAGGGATTGAGCTAATCTAATCTCGTGGGAAAGAATGCTCCATAAGGTGGTCACTACAGCAGAAAAGGCATATCTCCTGGGACCCACTGAAGGGGGCTACTCATTTTCTATCAACCCTAGGAAGGAAACAATGATAAACCACTTTTGGAAAGAGGTGCCAAGAAAACTATAGGGACTTGTCCAGGCAACCTCCGAGAATTGGACACAAATGAATGGAAGAAAAAAAAATTATTATACTCAGATGTTCAATTATTTTCATTCCAATTAAATATATATATA
>QLTV01000769.1:1690232-1712507 GCA_003457575.1 Thermophis baileyi | reverse complement strand
GAGGTAGGGGATGCCCGTTGCTTCCCACTGACCTTTGGCCCTCCCCATCTCTCGGGCAGCCCCGTCCCGGTCCCCGATGTTGACCTCCTCGAAGAAGCTGGGCGAGGAACTTCTCTCCCGCTGGCCCGGGAAGCCGCCTTCGCCTGTATTACAGTTTTGCCTCCGAGGTGTGGAGGAACAAGGCGAAATCTGGTGGCGCCAGTACTGACTTGGGAGAGGAGTCCGGAACTTGGAGCGGGTAAATTTTTCTACCTGTCTTCTACTAATCCACTCTCCTAATTCTCTTTTTCTTTCTCACTCTCTTCTCTTTGCTCCCTCCCTCCTCGCAGTAATACAGAGGGTGTTTAAAACAACAACAACAACAACACATTGTTGAGCATTATAGGTTAAAGCCGTTTTCGGCTGCTGAAATCGTTGGCTAATAAGGAAGTGTTTAAAACTTTCTCATGTGCGTTTATACATCGCGCTGTATTCTGGAAAGCCAGCAAATATGGAGTTTATTCAACAACCCATAGCATAACAGGATGAATGAATCCAATCACTGTGTTACTCTTGCTTTCTTTTTATGGGTTAGCTATATCGTACGAGAAAGAGAGACTGAAAGAAGGAGGAGAGATTTCTGCCGGCATAGTAATAGAAATAAAATTCTGGAGAAAGCAGTTGCTGCATATGTTTGTACTGTTGGTAATGTCTAAAAATTAGTCTAGAAAGAATTGTTGTTGGATATTAAATTGATTGCCTTTTTCCTGGAAACACGGTCTTCCTCATGAATCTTTGTTTTGGAAGTTGACATACTGATTAAGAGGAACTTATGGCATTTATTTGATGGCTAACACAGATGAGATACGGTAGATACAAGATTAATAGTCAATATACTATGGAAAAGGGAGCATTCATTTTCCTGTTCTCAATTAGGATTATATTATTTGTAAATAGGACAAATGATCTTGAGTATGTATCTAAATGCTGTGTTTTTATATATAATTTTCTGCAGATAATATTTATTAAAATGAACAAACCTTACAAAAGATAAATAAGATTTATTTTAAGATAAATAGACAAGTTGGATTTGATAATTTATTCTGCATATATCTCATCCAGTATCTGCTGTGAAGCAAAGTAAACTAACATATCTGCTAACTGCTTAATGTGAGGTTGCAGTTAAATTATCTCAGGATGAAATAAACAATATATTTTCAAGTATCTCATTATTTCTGGAATTGGAATGCATTCTGTATTATCCAGCAAAATAGCAGGATTTAGGTAAATGGGGCCCATACCTTCATGACAAAGCTGCTGCACCACAGGAAGCTCTTGCGACCCTAAGCTTCAGAGACCTGGGATCCTCCAATGGTGCATCTCCAAGCCTCAGCATCCTGGGAAATGGTCCAGCCCAGTCCCAGCTTTACCCGTCCTTGCTACCTGCACTCCAGGTCTCCTGCTGCCCCAGCTAATATCTTCTTGCTTCCACTGCTGATGAGGCATTCCCATCCTGGCCCTTCACGAGGAAACCATGTGAGCCATCTTCCCCATGCCTCACTAGGAAACCACCATGCACGACCTTGGAAAGAAAGCCTTGCGGAGCCAGCAGCTCTCTTGCTGGGCCGAACTAGGCATGGTTTGTTAGCAGTGGGAGCAAGGAGACAGAAAAGGTCAGTTAGGATAACAGGCTGCAGAATACAGGCTGCAGAACGGCTAAAAGAAAGTACCCTGCAAATGTTAGTGTGGGTGGGCTGCCAAGTGCCTGAATTCTGATCACATGACCACTGGGGGGGAAAGGTAGTAAGTCCTTTAGTTCTTTGCCTCGTCGCTTTGAATAGTGCCTGAATATGTGATCATAAGTCAAGGACTTCTTATATTAAATAGTTTTGATTCTTGGGAATAAATAATGTTTGAATGAAGTAAAGTTTTACTGTGCACTGCTGAAGCACCAGTATCAGCAGGCTTAGGGGAATCTTGATATGTGCAAACATTAAAAAAAAAAATAGCTACACTGAATATCTGAATGATTATGAAACTATAAGAAAGGATATAATGGGAAATTGGGCAGGTGGTATGGAATAAACTGGCTGAAATCTAAGCTGGAGCACCTAAATAGTAATGTTTAATTGAGGCTCTCGTTCTCTTAGATTTCTCTATCAGAGAGAGTGTGTTGGTCTGCAATGTCCCTGCTACTGTTAAATGTAGGCAAAACAGTTTTGTTCACCTCCTCAGAAATCCCATCCCACATGATTGAGAAAGACAATGTGCTAAGATAAAAGTAGGGATACAGTTTTAGGAAATTGTAATAATTTGGTAGAAATAGAGGGTTGGATATATCTATGGTCAGGATGGCCCCTCATATCAAACTTAGATCCCATATTACAACTTAGGCATGTTTAGTGGTTGATGGTTTGCTTTTGAATAAATCATAAAACTGACTTTTTGATTAAGAAAAGCTTTTCCTTTGATTAAGAAAAAGCGGGTTAACCTATACTAATTTTTTAAAACCTCTCTTGTAATAGCTGCCATTTCAGAATATAAGCTTGGCCTCTAGCATAAGAGCAATAAGGATTTCTAATTATTAGATATCTCTCTCTCTCTCTCTCTCTCTCTCTCTCTCTCTCTCTCTCTCTCTCTCTCTCTCTCTCTCTCTCTCTCTCTCTCTCTCACACACACACACACACACACACACACACACTCTCACTCTCACTCTCACTCTCACTCTCACTCTCACTCTCACTCTCACTCTCACGTTACACTAAGATCCCTAATGGATAAAAATCAGGCCATAGTATATCAGACATAATTATACAATGTGTGTTCTCTTTTGTTTAAAGACAATTCTAAATGGAGTTGATTTTAGTCTTTGTGATTTGTGTGTGGAACAAAGAGTGCTATTTTCACCTCGGACCATTTTCAGAATGGACAGAAATTTTTTGACCATGAAACTGCTTCAAATTCGGATGTTTTTACATAGCTTCCTACAGACGGTTATGAACATATATACATCTATCTTACTTTCTTTGTCTATTGATCTGAGAGTCATAATGGTTTCATTTTTGTGGCGTGATACTAAAAGCACTTTTTTCCTCTCATTTTCAGGTGAAAATGCAAAACCTAAGAAACTGTTGGGCTGATGAATTTCTGTAGTATATTCTCAACATTGTGAGATTGACAATGGATAAATGTAAACATGTAGGCCGACTGCGGCTTGCCCAGGACCATTCAATTGTGAATCCTCACAAATGGCATTGTATGGTATGCAATACTACAGAATCTGTATGGGCCTGTCTCAGTTGCTCTCATGTTGCTTGTGGAAGATACATTGAAGAACATGCACTAAAGCACTTTCAGGAAAGCAATCATCCAGTAGCATTGGAAGTAAATGAGCTGTACATTTTTTGCTACCTTTGTGATGATTATGTTCTTAATGATAACGCAACTGGTGACATAAAACTTTTACGAAGTATACTAAGTGCAATCAAGAGCCAGAATTATGACTGTACTACTCGGAGTGGTAGGATTTTGCGATCTATGGGCATAAGTGATGATCTTTCACATAATAATGCTCAGGCTTTGCTTCGAAGTCAAGACCGTATGTTCACAGCCCTATGGCACAGGAGGCATGCATTAATGGGCAAAGTATTTAGAACTTGGTTTGAACTAACACCAACTGGGAAAAAGATTTTAGAAGAAGATAAGCTGTGTGAACAAGCAGAAGAAAGACGAGTCAATGCTAGGAAGAAAAGAGAAGAGCGAAAGCGCCAATTGAAGGAGGAAATGGAAAAAATACCACCAAGGAAAAGCTTTCGTTTGCAAAAACAAAACAAAGAGTCTTCAGTCTGTGCACTAAAAATGCCACAAAATTTGGGCTCTGATACAGAGCTGAAAATAGCAGCTACCTCAGATGACGTAAAGTTAAAAAAAATTAATGACTCTCCAGCCAAACGAAGACCTACTATGACTCCTGGTGTGACAGGACTACGAAACTTGGGAAATACTTGCTATATGAACTCAATTCTTCAGGTATTGAGTCATTTGTTCATATTTCGGGAATGTTTTTTAAAGCTTGATTTAAACCAAACACAAGAGTTGTTGGCAGTTGCCGCCAGTGGCAAAACAAGATCATCTACAAAGCAGCCTCTATCTGCTAGCTTTGATGTTCAAGAACAGAAAACCTTTGTTAAGGACCAGACATTTTCCACAAGGCGATTTAGTACATCATCAGGTTTAAGTGGTGGTGGATCAAGTAATAGAAATATGGAACTTATTCAGCCCAAGGAACCAAGTTCAAAGTACATTTCTCTTTGTCATGAATTACATACTTTGTTTCAAGTTATGTGGTCTGGCAAGTGGGCATTGGTGTCTCCTTTTGCCATGCTCCATTCTGTGTGGAGACTAATCCCAGCCTTCCATGGTTATGCCCAACAAGATGCTCAGGAATTTCTTTGTGAACTTTTGGATAAAGTCCAACAAGAATTGGAGACAGTTAGAGCAAAAAGCCCGGCCCTCATTCCTGCTTCTCAAAGGAAACTCATTAAAAACGTTTTGAATGTGGTCAACACTATTTTTCATGGACAGCTTTTAAGTCAGGTAAATACTTTAGAATAAGATTATTCAGTGAGTGATTGATAGAAAATTCAGTGTAGTATAAAATTGCAGACTGAACTTCTTGACTGTCTTATGCTAAATAAGAATCCAACTTAGTATTGTAATTTGAATAAGCAATATTTTGTACCGTTTCAAGCAGGCTTCTGTCCCTGCCTGCTACATCACTTATTTCTTAAATTAAGAATTGTCTTCTTTCTTACAGTTCTGTCAGCATATTATGTATAAAAAGGTTTGTGTAAAGACATAGTTACGCAGATCCCATTAATACACAACCAGAATGTATTTAAAAAGAAGACATTACTTGTGTCAATACTCTTACACTGAGTCACAAGAAAGTATAACTGGCATCAACCCAGTATTTCTCCTGGTACAAGGACAAAGTTTTTAAAATTATTTTAATCTTTATGTCCTTCACTGTTTGAAGGATTTTCTGCTTCTAAAGTTGTTATATTTAATAACATAGAAATTAATTTTAATTTTATTTATAGTACACAGGAATTCTCTGTAGATGAAACTTTAGAACTACAAGTATTCCTCAACTTATGACCACAATTGAGCCCAAAATGTATGTTACTAAGTGAGACTGTTGTTAAGTGAATTTTACCTCATTTTACAGCCTTTCTTGCCACTGTTATTAAGTGAATCACTGCAGTTGTTATATTTACTAACATGATAGTTAAAAGAATCTGGCTTCCCCATTGACTTTGCTTGTCAGAAGGTTGCAAAAGGTGATCACATGGCCCCAGGACATCATAGATATGAGTCCGTTGCCAAGCACCTGAATTTTGATCATGTGACCGTAGGGATGCTACAACAAGTCATTTTTTCAGTGCCGTAACTTTGAATGGGTACTAAATGAATTGTTGTAAGTCGAGGACTACCTGTATTTTAACAAATATAAAAAAAAACTTGTTCTTTAGTAAAGATTTTGGGGTAATTTCAAAAGTGAAATAAAGTAAAATTCAGTAGAACAGTAGAACAATAAGCAAGAGTATTTCCATAATTTAAAGCTTGGTTAAATGAAAATTACTTCCATTTAGCCAAAGAATGGGTATTTAATCCTGTTAGAGCTGTGTTTGTCTATGATGGTACCACCTTTTCCAACTAAACAATTTTAGCTTAGCTTAGCTTAGCTTAAGCTTTTGTGAACTGTAGCTCACTTACATCTGATGAAGTGAATTGCAGTTCACAAATTTACACATTTTAATAAAAATGTGTTAATTGAAAAAGGTTCTAATAGAGTGTGCCTGAATTTTTTAAAAAATGGTATGTATGTTATATTTTTTCTTTCTTCTTATGTAATGTAACAGTGTATATTTAAACAATGTGCTGCTTTGAATCCGTTTCTAAAATTCATCTTGTCAAGCTCCCAGCACTTTGATTCACAATTCAATTACCATATTTTTTGGAGTATAAGATGCACCGGAGTATAAGACTCACCTTAATTTTTGGGGAGGAAAACAAGAAAAAAAAAATTCTGCCTCTGTGCCTCGCGTTTTTGGGCGGTTCCAGGCAGTGGGGACCCTCACTTCCACTGGGATTTTGATAACGAGCAGCACAGATCTTTTTATCCATTTAAAACAAACCCTATCACCCTATGCGCATTTAACTGGAGGGGGTGGGGTGGGGGATGATTTTCATGGGGGCAGAAGAGGACTTGGCACCGAAGGCGCCACTCCCGAGACGCCCCAGTCTTCCTACCTATAGCCGTAGGCGTTGAAAGCCTGGCTTTCTCGCAGCAAGGCCTGATAGAGATGCAGCACTTCAGTCCTCCTGGACGCTGCCATCACGTAAACATGCTGCCGGGCTTCCCAGCAAGCCCCCTGCATCTTTGCTGCCTCGGTTGGAGCCTGATTCACAAAGTGGCCCTGGGATGCGCGGAGGTCGGGACTCGGTTGGCGAAGCGGGCACTGCGCAGGAGGCGTAAGGCAAGGCGCTGCCACCTGAAAACGCTGTTGCCGCGATCTCTGCCACCTGGAACCGCCCAAAAACACGATGCTCTTTTTTTGCCTCTGCACGCCCCATTTTTTGAATCTGGGAGGAAAGCGTTCTTGGGCGGCAGCGCCACAATCCCCTCCCCGATTCCAAAAACGGCGCCTGCAACGTGAGGATCGGGGAGGAAAGAGTTTTCAGGTGGCAGCGCCGGCCGCACATGCCGTTTTGGAATCAGGGAGGGGATTGCAGTGCTGATGCACATCGCAGAGCTGCGCACCCTCCTCCTCCTCCGCAGACTCACCTTCTCTTTCCTCCTGGCCAGATCCGCCGCCTGAAACGCGAGGATTGGGGAGGAAAGCATTTTCGGGCAGCAGCCCCACGATCCCCTGCCCGATTCCAAGAACGGCGCCTGCAACACGAGGATCGGGGAGGAAAGCGTTTTCAGATGGCAGCCCCATGATCCCCTCCCCGATTCCAAAAACGGTGCCTGCAATGCGAGGATCAGGGAGGAAAAAGTTTTCAGGTGGCAGCGCCGGCTGCACGTGCCGTTTTGGAATCGGGGAGGGATTGCAGTGCTAATGCACATCACAGAGCCGCGCGCCCTCCTCCTCCGCAGACTCACCTTCTCTTTCCTCCTGGCCAGATCCGCCGCCTGAAACGCGAGGATTGGGGAGGAAAGCATTTTCGGGCAGCAGCCCCACGATCCCCTGCCCGATTCCAAGAACGGCGCCTGCAACACGAGGATCGGGGAGGAAAGCGTTTTCAGATGGCAGCCCCATGATCCCCTCCCCGATTCCAAAAACGGTGCCTGCAATGCGAGGATCAGGGAGGAAAAAGTTTTCAGGTGGCAGCGCCGGCTGCACGTGCCGTTTTGGAATCGGGGAGGGATTGCAGTGCTAATGCACATCACAGAGCCGCGCGCCCTCCTCCTCCGCAGACTCACCTTCTCTTTCCTCCTGGCCACATCCGCCGCCTGAAACGCGAGGATTGGGGAGGAAAGCGTTTTTGGGTGGCAGCCCCATGATCCCCTCCCCGATTCCAAAAACGGTGCCTGCAACACGAGGATTGGGGAGGAAAGCGTTTTCAGGTGGCAGCGCCTGTTGCACGCGCTGTTTTTGGAATCGGGGAGGGGATTTGCCACCTGAAAACGCTTTTCTCCACGATCCTCACATTTCAGGCGGTGGATCCCCTCCCCAATTCCAAAAACAGCGCGTGCGACAGGCGCTACCACCTGAAAACACTTTCCTCCCCAATCCTCGTGTTTCAGGCGGTGGATCTGGCCAGGAGAAAAGAGAAGGCAAGTCTGCGGAGGAGGAGGAGGGCGCACGGCTCTGCGATGTGCATCGGGGAACCGGGGGTGAAAGCATTTTCAGGCGGCAGCGCGTGCTGGAACCGCCCGCCTGAAACGCAGTGCACTTTTTTGGCCTCCGCATGCGCCGTTTTTGGAATCGGGGAGGGGATCGTGGCGCTGCCATCCGAAAACGCTTTCGTTTAAAAGGCTAACGCAGTTCCCCGGGCCGCTTCGGAAATCAGGCTCCGACTGAGGCAGCAAAGGCGCAGGGGCTTGCTGGGAAGCCCAGCAGCGTGTTTATGAGATGGCAGGTCCAGGAGGACTGACATGCTGCCTCTCTATCGGGCCTTGCTGCGAGAAAGCCAGGCTTTCAACGCACTTCCCTGGGCCGCTTCGGGAATCAGGCTCCATGTGGAAGTGAGGATCCCTGCCGCCTGGAACCACCTGAAAATATGACGCGAGGAGCGGGTGGGCGGGGCTACATTCGGAGTATAAGACACACCCAGATTTTCACCCTCTTTTTTGGGGGGGAAAGGTGCGTCTTATACTCTGAAAAATACGGTACTCCAAAAGGTCTTGGCTTTCTTTGATGGAACTACTCTGGAATTTGAGGTTGGATTCCAATTCAGATACTTTGTTAGAACATCCTCTGTTGTCCAAGTATACTTTACTCCTGAATGTCATTAATGCTTTGTTTGGGCTTAATGCATGTAATTTATTCATTAAATATGTTCTATTCTATTCTATTCTATTCTATTCTATTCTATTCTATCCTTATTTATTTATTAGCTTGTTAGATCTGATTAGATTTATTAGATTGTTATCCCATTGCAATTATTTGTATAAATGAGTCAAGGCAGCAAATATACATAGTACTCCATCCTCCTCCTATTTTCTCCACACACCCCTGTGAGGTGAGTTGGACTGAGAGAAATGCCCTATTATGGTATCTTATCATTGGATAATTATTTTGTGTTTGGAAAGAGTGCTTTTAAAAAATCTGTACTATGTCTGCTCCTTATGAGAGAAGAGTTCATATCATAGTCAGGTGACAGATTCTCACTTAGGTGAGCACGGGTCTTAATTTATACACTCCTTTGAGTCCAGGAACAGAGATCTACAATTGTTAAGAATCTCTCATTGTTGATCTGCAAGCAATCTCTGTCATGACATGCAAATTCTGAGGTATTTACAAGAGTCTGAAAAATAGTATAGTCCACTGAAGGCTGGGGGAATCTGTACACAGATTTGGAAACAAGGGCATTTGATGCCATTTGTATAGAGATTCCCCCAGTTATTTCCAAGTAACAGCATATGCTGAGCCACCCATCTCTGTTGTTTTGTTATACAAGAAGAACCATGGAATCATGGATGCAGAGACTCGCAAACCACGACTATAACTCTTCACATTTGTAAAGACAAATAGTTTATGTGTTAAGCAAAGTTGCTGTTTAGTTGATGGTCTGCCTAGGCTAAATTGCTAAGCAAAATCATTACTGAAGTCAGTAGTTAAAGCTAGGATTTTTCAATATGAGCTCAAAATTAGATTGCTCAACCTCACTTTGCATGCCTTGAATTTTTTATTTGAAAGGTGAAGATAAATAATTCATAATGCATATGATAGTAAATATATTTAAACTATAGCAACATTCTTTATATTTTCTATAAGATTTTAGTTATATACCGTACTTCAGAGAAGAAATGTAAGAGTATTGAGATCTGAAATGGACCCTGTGCTTTGGATCCTGCTTTGGCATTCCTGCTGCATCAATCATTAGTAAAAAGTCATGTCTTTTCTGGGCTTGCACATCTCAGAAAACTATGCATTTAAGATGGGGAGGTGATGAAAGGCAGCCAACATGCAATTACACTTTCCATAATATCTCCTGAATGCCAGTATTTCCTAAGCCATGAGTCTACCATGCAGGCTTAGGAAGAGAATAATGTTAAGGAGCTGCCATTAGGTAGCCTAAAGCGTCCACACTGGATCTAAAGCAATTTGTTCTCTTTAGTTCCAAATATTTACACCGTACAAATATCCAAATAGTTCAGACTGTACTGTATTCTTTGTCATATTAATTTCAGTTAATTTATTCTTCAGCGGTCTTTCCTGTATATTTATGCACACTATAGCATTTATTTAGAGATTAAAGCTTTTAAATCAATAAGCCTTTGGGGCTAAAAAAAAATAGTGTTTCCTGCAATTATAGTATGCAGTATATACATCCATCCATCCATAATATCTTTATTGCAAATTTTCTGGGTTTGTATGAATTGGGAACTTAGTGAAATTTGCCGATCCAAATATACTTTGTTCTGATTGGGCTTTTTCTACGAAGTTTTTTAATTTTAAGATATACAGTGGTATGACATTATATGACTTCTTTAAAACTGTACTTTGCTATAATATTACTAACCCTCCCTTTCAAAGTTAAACTATTTTGAGGGAAAAGCTAGTCATAGTTTCCAATTTTGATTTAATCTTTAAATAGCACTGGATCCACTTGAAATTAAGAATCCTACAAGATGACAGAGAAAAGAAGTAATTTCTCTTTGCATTGTTTGTTCATACATAGTTAGCTGTTTTAAATTCTTAACAAAGAGCTGGAAATTCAAATTAACTGATGGTTTGTATTGACAGGTAACATGCCTTGCATGTGACAACAAATCAAATATTGTAGAGTCTTTCTGGGACTTGTCATTGGAATTTCCTGAAAGATACCACTGCAATGGGAGGGAGACAACCTGTCAGTATCCATGCTTGTTGACAGAGATGTTGGCCAAATTTACAGAAACTGAAGCTTTAGAAGGGAAGATATATGCCTGTAACCAGTGCAACAGTGAGTAACGACTGTATGTACTCATGGATCTGATTTTCATATATGATGATAACTATCTAATAGGGTTATTTAAAAAAAATGTTACCTATGTGAGATATTTTAATAACAGAATGTGAAACAAACTTTGCGCTTACATCATTAGCACAAATGGCTACTCTTTACATTTTGCATGCTTACCTGTGAATACTGTAGATACTGCAATCTAAATTGTATCTTGACTGTTCTGCCAATCAAAATGTATTTTTATGATACGGTAGTTCTAAAGTGATTACTTCTTTCTAATTTAACTTGGTATGCACAAAAATTCTGTTACTGTATTTTGGAATAGTTCTAGAATGCCTCATTTGTATTTTTATCCTGTATATCATGCACATATTAAAGGGTATTAATCTAATTTTATAATGTGATCTGCTATAAATTAGAGGGAGGCTATTTTTCTTACAGCAAAACGAAGACAATTTTCTTCTAAACCTGTTCTACTCACAGAGGCACAGAAGCAGCTTCTGGTGTGCCACCTACCTCAGATTCTGCGGTTACACCTTAAGCGATTCAGGTAACATAGTAAACTGTCTCTGTGAGGTTTATTTTTTTACTTTTTTTCAATGAATTATTTCTTTAACGGTTAGCAAGCTACATTCTCTATATGGCATCCCCATCATTATGTCTTTAAGAAAGTAATTAAGAGATGTTTTGTAATAATTATTACAGCTGATATAAAGTGCTTTAAACATTTTACCCATTCCAAAACAAGTAGATTTATGAGGGGAAGCAAAATTGTCAATTGAACTTAAATGAAGACTTTCCATAAACTTTGAAGATGAAAGGAATACTGGGTTTTACTGATTAGATAGCTTTGTTGTTATAGCAATGGCTAGTTTATACTATTATGGAAAAGTAAAAAGTTGAGGTTTGATGTTAATGCCTTATTCTACTGCACCAGAAGTAGAGGTCTACACTTTTTTTCTCCTCCCCCCCCTTCTTTTCTACACTTTTCCCCCTTTTCCTCCCTTCTGTTTCCTACTATTTGCTTTTGTATTTTTGTATTTTATATTATAAGCTAATAAAACTATTAAAACATGAAAGAAGACGAGAGGAATACTATGCAACTCACTGGGACCCTTAGTGGGAGCTCCCTAGGGATGGAGTCCATATATAGATAATTCTTGTTTAGCAGCCAGAATTGGGGCCGTCATTAAGCAAAGCAGTTAAGTGAAACTACAACTGTGCTTATGAACTTATTTCAGCTTTGTGTTACAAATGCAAGAATTGGTTGTGAAGTTACGTTTTCATCGCTGTTATAATGGATCACTCATTGAGACAGTAATTAAACAAGGACTATCTGTAAGAGTAGTGAATCAGAAACGCAATATACAAAAATTTGACTAAAAATAAAGGCCAGTATATTTTCCCACAACTACATAAATAGATTGAAAACTACACAACTGGTGAGATTCTCCCATAAAATGCTTAAAACCTATAAGGCCTTTACAGAATCTTTATCTGGAACCCTGTGGAACTAATGACAGTGCAGAATTATTGATTTAAGTATGATAGATTTAGAGGAATTTGAACTAATCACCAAATATACTATGAGAGACAAATTCCAATAGCAGGCATTAAATAGTATTAATAGACAGGGGAGATAAAAAGAACTCCGGATTCTAAATACAAAAGGAAGACATATAAGAGCAGATCTTTTGTGGTTAAATTACAAGGTATTTTAAATATTACAAGAAATTTCTTAAAAGTAACATTTTGAAGATGAAGTCAAATTAAGTAGCAAGATTGTGGAGAGTGTTATTAGAGATCTTCAATTAGAGGCTGATTAGCTATGTTACAGCTGTCTAATTCTGATTTTCCTGCATTGAACAGACAATATGATGATAAATTTGGATTCATTGCTATGATACTGAACGAGAGTGATACTCCTTTCTGTAGTACAGTGTTTTTAGACTATTGGACTACTATGTTATTTAGTAGTAAGATAATTTATAAAAATGAAATAAGTAATATATTCTTTCAGAATACGAACAAGAAAAAAACCTGTTTCATTTTTCCTTCTGTAGATGGTCAGGACGCAATCATCGTGAGAAGATTGGTGTGCATGTCAACTTTGATGAGATTCTAAACATGGAACCCTATTGTTGCAGAAAACCTCTAAAATCCCTTATGGCAGATTACTTTATCTATGATTTGTCTGCTGTTGTGATGCATCATGGGAAAGGATTTGGTTCAGGACACTACACTGCCTATTGCTATAATTCAGATGGAGGTAATTCATATGGAAAGGCACAGATTATTGGATTTATATGAGAAATGCAATTAATAAGGTTATCTTTTAATGGCAATACTTTTTGGAGATTTTATGTTATAAGCAATGTTTACATTCTTGAGATTCATAATCTGGAAATCTGAAAATTATAGCATATCACATTGAAAGATAAGTCTCTCAGCTGAACTACCTTGCATGAAATCCCATTTCCCCCTAAATATTAGAACTGTTTTATATAATTATTTCAGATACAGCTGTTTCTGTATTGGACAATTTTGAAATGTGTGTGTGTGTGTCATTACACTAGGAATATTGCCTGTGTTTGCCTCTAATTACAAATCACTACACAGAGTGAATGAAAGGTTTGTTTAATTTGGTTGTAGCCTTCATATGGAAGTGGTTGTTACTATGGCAGCGCAGTGCTGTATTAGTTAAATATTTGGTCTGGTTCAGCACAGTGTTGGTTATATATTGAATAAACTAGATTCTTTAATTATAAAAGTATCAATCCTGTGCTTTTAGAAGAAAACATCTATATTACCATTTTTATTATTCTTATTTTTGTTGTTCTAGGGTTCTGGGTACATTGCAATGATTCCAAGCTCACCATGTGCACTATGGAAGAAGTATGCAAGGCCCAGGCATATATTTTGTTTTATACCCAACGAGTTACTTTAATGGATGGACATTGGAGAATGTCAGGTCTCGACTCACCATCTGGAAAACAGGCAAATACTGAAGTTAATGGCTCCAATGCGAAAAGTGACAGCTAATTCAGAGCCAAATTGCTATGTATCTCTCTGAATTGTGCAAAAATGTACTAAATCTGCCTTCTGGAGCCAAACCCTATTATGCGTTCAGATCTTTTGTACCTTTTAAACTCATTCATGACAGTAACTTCCCAAGTTATTAGCATATATATCTCAATTGTTAAGAGAACATTTTCCATTTGAACCTTTAAATTTTACCTCAAGCTGTTTTTCAGCATTTTAATATTTTGAAGTAGGAAACTTAGATGAGGAATATGGGTGGGCGAACTCTGGACTATTTTTAAATTAAAAGCTGTGTTTTATACTACTTCTAGCAGTACTGTGGATATTGCAGGAATCTGTCTTGCTTCCATGATTAAAAGATGTGATGGTAACAAATGCGTTTAAGTTTTCTTCTGGCCATGTTAAAATGTTCTCTCTGTTCTGTAACCGAAGAGTTCAAGTAGTACAATACTTTTCACATATTACTAAAGCACTAAATCACTAGAAAGATCAGCAAGAACATTAAAATATTATCATTTCCATAGCCTATTTATTGCTTCACTCCAAGTATACTGCTGAACTAAATGGAAACCTGTGAGGAAGGCTGTGTAAATGGCAGTTCTAACTGCAAAAACAGCTAGTAGGCTTTTTGCCACAGGTTCTATATCTAATCTACTGTACAGGTACCGTAGTCCTTGACTTACAACTGGTCACTTAGTGACTGAAGTTATGACGGACCCCTCCCAACAGTATGATTGCATTTGGGAAACCCAGCAACTGGTGTGCATTTATGGCCTGTTTGCAGTGTGTCAGTCACATGACTGCAATTTATGTTTGTTGCCAGAAACAGGCATTTTCTTCTGGTTCTGTAAAAATATCCATTGTGGACAGTGGATTTGCTTAATGACCATGATAATTTGCTTAATCAACCAAACAGTATAAAATCGGGCTTATCACATGATGACCTGCATAACTTAATTCCAGGGTCAGTTATGATCGTAAGTTGAATAACCGTACTCTGATCTGTGACTTGCCATAGTAAAATCCATGGAGGATGATAAAAACTCTAGTTTTGTTTTTTGCTGTTAACATCTGGAAAGGTTTTACAGCAAAGATGTGTCGGTCAGGTTATCACTATAGCATAATTTTCCTAAATGCTGTTTATAGTTTCTACTGGAAAACAAAATTCAAATTATTGCTCTATACATATTAATGATTTTTTCCCCTAGCGTGCTCCCTCCTATCTAAATTTAAAGGCCTTTGTGTTCAATTTTTCTTTTGAGTGCTTCAGTTTCAGTTGCTCCTTTATGTTCATTTATCCAATGCAAAACTGCAGCATAGGCTAGCTTTGGCAATTAAGAGGGTCATTCTGAGCAAATTGGAGGGACATTTAGGTTATTACTAGATTGCAATACTGTTCAATGTTCATACTACTGCAACATTGAGGCTCAAATTAAAATTCTCCAGAACATAAAAAACCAACCCAAATTGCCTTTAACTTTTTGCCCTACTGATCTCCTAAATATGAACAGTTATCTGAACTACAGTTCTCTCAAATTGTGGTTTTCAAAAAATTTTCTCCATGGTTTGGAGAAACCATTCTCATCTGCTGTGAAATATCCTGTGCAAAAGTTTCTCAATGGCAAGAAAGGCTGTTAATACCATGCATTTGCATATAGGAACATTCATGTGGAAAATAAGCACTCGTGCCTTCTCACCATTTCTTCTGAAAACAGGTTTGCAAAAATGACTTTAGATATAACTGAATTTACATAGAAATCTATTTTAATTCTTCATAGGAAACTCTTAAGAATCAAGTTAGCATTCTTGAATAATTGATTTCTTGCCAGAGAATAGATCCACAGAAAGCCAAACCCAGGAACTGTAATACAGAGAGGGTCTTTGTCCAAGTTACAATAATTACATTGAATCTCATTAAGAGATTAAAATATTTGCTTCAGATATCTTATGGTGGTTAATTATGATTTTCATTTACAACAAAACTTGCCTTCCTCTGCATGTTTCATGTTAATGGCTATTATTTGCAAGGCAAGCCTACTCAGCAGATACACTTTTCTTTTCCATGTATTTTCTGCATCACACGAGGTAGCAAAAGATATAATAGTTCAGTCTTATCTTGAGAACAATGGTTCAAGTGAAAGACACATGGTAGAGCAAGCACACTAAAGAGCAAGTTATTTGCAGGCAGATAACATTACAAATTTAGAGGGTACAAGGTCTGTTTTTACCACTTTAAAAGATGCACAAGATTATCTGTAAATAAAACAATGTGAAAGAGGAACAGAACCAGAAATAGAAGATATGAAAAAGGATTCAATAAGAAATTAAAAGGACTGAGGAAAATAATAGGAATAATACAGTGAACTTAAAAGACAATTACAATGCATCAGATTTCACTTCCATGCTGAATTTGTATTCTATGACACCGATTTAATCTTTTAAAAGCAGTTCCCGTGACTGTACGTACGATCAGTTCAGGTAATTCTTTTTAGTCTGTGCTTTAACATTTAGGTTATCATAAATTCCCAAATGTAAAACCTTTTATTTCTTTTTATATGCTTGCCAAGAAACAGTTTCACCTATCCTCTTGTCTTTTAAGCTTAAGTAATACCATTAGCGACAATAGATATTTTAATCTGCTTGGTTTCTCTGTTGCAAAAATAAAATAAAATGCTATGGTGTGAAGGAGAGGCTTCAGCTTTATTACAAAAAAACCTAAAGTCAAAAATAGCATGCTTGTTATTTATACTTTGTTTTTCAAAAAGTCTTAAACATAGTGCTGATTGTTCAGCTGTTTCCAGTTCTATTGTCTTTGTAATAATAGTACATATAAATATTAAAACTCCTTCATTTGAAGGCCGAAACTGAACTTTGAGAATGCAAATCTTGTAACAGACACTTCATTCTAAACTCCTACATTTCTTTTATACTGGCATCCTCTTGTCTTTATTTTTCTTTCTCCCCTTGTTTCACCTTTTCCCTAGGAATTATACTTGATTTCTCATCAGTTCTCTGCAAGGTTTGTGAAATTATTTACACTGCAATAAGCCGTATCCCAGCAGCCTGCTGATTACAACTTGCTTGCAGCCTTTTTGTATACTTTTTCTAACACAAATAATAAGAGCTCAATATTTAAAATATTCTTTTAGTGTCTACAAAAACATGGAAAGTTATTAAAACTGAAATATCCCTTCTGGCTTCTTAAGAAATCAGCATCATGTATTTTTAATTGCAATAGCCAAGATTATAGGTTGGCAAAGCTATAATATATTTAGCAGCTTTAAACTGCCCAAGTTAAATAGTACTGCAAGTAAGAAACCTTAGTTTATACAATACCTTAATGAGCTCTGAAATTACTATACAGTAGCTCCACCAAAATATTTAACAATTTTAACCTTTAGCTCTATTAAATGTTCCATTAATCATATATGCAAATTATAAGTTGATTTAATACTCCTGGTTTGAATAGAACAAAAACACTATGCTTCAAACTTTTTGTATGTTAAGAACAGAATGATTCTGTGTGATTTTGATTGGCTTCAGCTATACTGCATAGGAGATGAACTCCTTGTATCAAGCTTTTATAAGTAAAAAATTCTAATAAATTAAAAATATAGAAGCTCACACTGTAGTTAGTAGAAATAGCCTGTTATAAAACAGGCTTATATGAACACTAGTGTTTATCATACAGGAATGGCAGAGAATAAATGTACTAGCCTATTTCAGTGGTAGCCTCCAGAATTCACCAAGTGAGTAGATCCCACACTTGGAATTTGAGAGGGTTTTAGCAACACTGTACTTTTTAATAATACAGTGTCAAGAAAAGTAAAATGGCCTTTGAGTTTGATTCCAGGTGGCTTCATGGATACACCATTGCAATTCTCTATATTGCACACCATTGCAATTTTCTAAAAATACTATAGAAGTATTTACATTGGGTTTTTTAAAAATTCTAAGTCTACAGTATAGCCTTGGATTTATCATATGTTGTCCCTTCAGTGCTGCTTAATTAATTTTGCAACCAGGTCAAGCAGCTGCAAAATTCCCTCAAATTCTATGTCAGCCCATCATGATTCACCATTTACTTCTCTTAAAGCCCTTGTAAGGTTAAAAAAGTGCAGCATTTCACTGCAAGAAAAATGGCCAGTCCTAGCCCACTCTTTTAAAGCGTATCAGAAAGAAAACCCAGTAATTTGATTCAAAGCAAAATAAGGAAGCAAAATAAACATGTACACAATGCAACTTAAAACTAAACCATGCTTTGTATTTGCTTGCTGTGCTTACACTGGAAACTTTTTCTAATAGGTGGGTTAATGGGAGAGACTTTCCAGTGTGTTACTGCCTTGGATTATGACACTTTTAAAAACTATTTGAATTTGTGATTTATTGATTTATTAATTTTACAAAATGCATTCCAGGCAGTTTAAAAGGCAACAGCAAAGACAGCTTAGGTGCAGAAATCATTTGTGATCATTCAAAGCATTCAAGTAAGAATATGGTAATATAAATACCTGAAAAGCATATTTTCAGAAATATTTCAAGCAATATGTATAATTCATTCCAAACTAAAAATAACACTTTGTAGCATATTTCTCACAAAAGAAAAATATAGAAGTAATCTGAAATATTCTAGAAGCCCCAGTAGCTGTTTTTTTTTCTTAGTTACATTAGAGAACTTGCCTTTGATTAAAATCTTTTCTTCTGAACATGGAAAGTTATCACATTGAGTTGACTGTTAAAACAGACTGCAAATTTATTCTGGCATAACATGTTCCAACAGAGTACATAAGTGAGGTAATGGCTTTGAAATTTCAATAGTCATCTCCTCTGCTGACAACTTCTTTGCACATTGGACGCAATAATATGGTGTGCTCAAACTGTGCTGTGTATGAGCCTTTAATATCACATAGAGGAGGATATGGGTCCACTATACCCAAGTCACATAGGTTCTTCAGTGCCATTAGGTATTTACTTTCTCCCAGACGATCTAACCATCTACGGCAAAAGGCAAGAGTACCAAAATTTTCATTGATAACATTCAGCAAGTGTTTTGCTCTTGGAAGCCTAAAAGAAAGAGAATAAAAAATGTATAAGTTTAAAGCAGGTATTAATGAAAATTGAAATAATTATACAGAATCAGGTCAGACATTCAACATCTGATTCCCCATCAGTTACTCTGGGCAGCCTATCAGTATGTGGTTTTCAATAACAGGGATAGAGAGCAATTTATGGGGAAAAAAATGAAAGAAATGAGAGCAAGAGTAGAATGAATGAAAAATAATGAAAGAAATGTCCTCGTAGAATAGAAATAGATGTAATGAAAGAAGAGATGAAAGATGCTTGGAATAATTAAAACAATTGTTTTACAGAATCAAATGGGAAGCATGAACAAGGATGCTTAGGGGAATGATAGTTTGCGGATAAGAAAAATTATATAGGGACTCCTGCAAAAAATTAAGATGAGAGATTACGTAGATGTGGATTGCTTTTAGAGTGACGGGGCAAATTCTTTGTGTGTGAAAACTTGGACAACTGGAAAGAATGCCAATACTGTTCACTTATACAAAGTAAAAGGTAGTAAGAGAATGCAAAAACTACAGCAAGATTAGCAGGTTAAAACTGCCTGGGAAAGCGTTTTACAAGATTGTGATCAAAGAATATGATAATGAGCAAATTTAGGAAGTGCAGTGCAGCTTTATGTTTATTGGCTTTATTTCCATTCAGGAAAACATCTATTAATCATGGTGAATTTTAGTGATGGGACACATTTCTTTAGTGATGGAACACATTCCTTAGGATTTGGGATGAGGCCTTTTCAATAACCATCCTATCCTTAATATGCAACATATTGCCCACAACATGAATAGTCCTTATTACTTCATATGTGTTATTGCCATTGTTCTATTATTACTGTGATGATATGTCAGTAGGATTCCTTTATGAGCTGAATATTAATTACCCAGAGTCTATCAGGTTAAGCATAATAAAAATGCTAGCAAATAAACAACTGAAGCTATTCGTGATATTAAAATAACTTGAAGGCACAAAATTAGGACACTAATTTAATTGAAGTGCAAATATTACACTGCTATACCGATTTCTAATTTATCCAAATCTAATTTTTCCTCTTGCTTTATCCATCAATAAATCCAAGCCCCAAAATGGTAATGTGCCAGATGAACTGATCATTTTTAGATCTAGCAAGGCCCAAACCATGCCAAAGAAGCTAGGTGTAACTTTGAAATATGACCTCCAAATTCATCTTCAAAGATTGCTTATACTATTTATTTTTTTTTGCTTATCCCATGAACTTTTCATTTGGCAGAGTTACCTGCTTTTGATATGCCAATGCCAGTAAAGCATTTTTTGGTGATAATTTTCCTACTTTTTATTACTCATTTGAAAGTGCATTGTTATGTTGTTTATTAGTAAAGATGTTCCCATCTGATCAGAGAAATAAACACAACTTATATTTTTGGATGTTTAACAAGAGAACTAAAACTATGTTTCATATAAGCACTATGTTCTTACCACCCTTTCCAAGTTTTGAATCTTTCTTACCCATAATGTAAGCATACTTAAAGTTACATTTTCATATAATGCAGTAAAATCAGCACTAACCTTATTGGCACATGTCCAACATCAAAGTTCTTCATATAATGAGAACATTCCATATCATCATGAACAACCCCCTTTCCTGTGCTACCAAAGGTTTCTATAGCATATACTTCTCCTTCCTATTAAAAACAAACATATATGAATTTAATCTATGTATATACCTTAAAAATTATGAATCTGAACTGGGGTACCCTCTCCAAAATTAATCTGGCCATAATCCTGTTTACACATAATATATGCCATTTTTTTTAAATCAAGAAGAAATGTAATCATTTTATTCCTCGTGTCAGGAAGAGCGGCTGAATTAACCAGTAAGTCTTTGTTTATATGTTTGTTTAGCATTGTATCTAAATCTTATTTGTTTTAAATACACAGCTATAAGATTTTGATTCTAGGCAATTCTAATTTAGCATTATGTCTGTACCAGGACCACTACCTGTTCTTCAAAAAGATATTATTTAAATATAGTAGAATTTCTGAAAATTGTACATATTATCTGCAGAACAGTACATGTGCAAAATGCACTTTAAATTTAGAGTGAACGTATTTACTTCCTGCAAATTAGCAGTTCTCAAAGGGAATGCATATTTTTCTTCTAATGAAGTTCCTAATGGAGCAATCCATTTAGCGGTGAAAGGTCCTTTCTTGTTAAGACCATAGGGACCCTTTTTATTCAATGTTTACATGAAGACTATCCATCAGCAAAATGGCAAGTATCAATGCACTGTACTAAAACAGTGTTGTATATTTATTAGATTTTTAACCCACCTCACAACATCTTAAACTGTTAATTTTGATGAGCAACAACATTTAATCATATGAACAGTTAATTTGGAATTATTTTTAAAGAGCCATTATTGTACAGATAACAAAAGATCAGTGGTACAAGAACATAATTAAGTCTTTTGACATCCCACTGACCAGAATTTTTTTTCAACCCAGTCCATCCATATTTGGTTTCCTTAATTTGCTTTTCTGCACTATGGGTGTTATGACTGATTGCACCACTTGGCACCCAGTTTACATTCCAATAGCAGCGTTTTGTAATCGCATCCGTGACATTTTACAAAATCCCAAAATGCTCCTGCTGGTCAAAACATTTAGTGGCAGTTAAAAACATTGAAATCAATGGGACCTCCAAGCAAGCATGAGCAGGATCAAACTATCTATACTTACTTCCATTCTTGTTGCTTCTCCTCCTTTCACAATGGGAACAGTTTTGCCTGCGTGTATCCTGTATGGCCCAATAGAGTGTCCATTCAGATTCCGAATAGGTTTCACTACATAAAATGTAAAATACTAAGATAAATATATGCATGTAAGTAAGAGGGCAGTGTAAAACATCACAGGAAATGTGAGATTTAATAGACTTTGTGCATTTTCATAAGTTACAAATGCAACTTGAATCTTGAGTTAGCTTTAGCTGATTTACATATATTTAATAACTAGACAAATTACACCTTCTGAAATAAGCCATTTTAAAAACTCAGTATTCAGAGTTTAGAAGAATATATTGATGTTTTAAAAATCAGCTTCAAAATATTTTTATTGTAGATATAATGTATACATAAGCAAGTTTTTATCAGGATAACCATATACAGTATGTCACAGAAGTGAGTACACCCCCTCACATTTTGTAAATATTTAAGTATATCTTTTCATGTGACAACACTGAAGAAATGACACTTGGCTACAATGTAAAGTAGTGAGTACAAAGCTTGTATATAAATGTGCTGTCCCCTCAAAATAACGCAACACACAGCCATTAATGTCTAAACTGCTGGCAACAAAAGTGAGTACACCCCTAAGTGATAATGTCCAAATGGGGCCCAAGTAGCCGTTTTCCCTCCCTGGTGTCATGTGACTTGTTAGTGGTACAAGGTCTCAGGTGTGAAGGGGGAGCAGGTGTGTTAAATTTGGTGTTATCGCTCTCACTTTCATATACTGGTCACT
>QLTV01000769.1:1635128-1649973 GCA_003457575.1 Thermophis baileyi | reverse complement strand
CAACTTCCTGCTGTTTCTTCCTTTTAACCGCCAGTGGGGTTTGACCTGAGAGGGGGGGGCTTGGCTGTGTTCTGATTGGGTGGAGGTGTGTTGGGATGGGTTGGGGGCTTGGCTGTGTTCTAATTGGATGGGGGTCAGTTTGCTTTCTGTATGGATTAGAGGGGTTTGGAGTGGTTAATGATGCAGCTGCAGTCTGGCTTCTCGTTTGTGGTCGTGACTCAGCAGTATGGGCTTGGGCTTGTTTTTTGCGTGGGTGTTTGGTAGTGGTATCCTGTGTGGTTTTTGTGAGTGTGGGTCTGGTGTCATTCTTTGTGTTAGGGACACGTTTGTCAGTAAGTGCGGGTTTCCAAATGGCTGGTAGGCGGGAGGTATCATCTCGTTTATTCATGCTATGTGGGCATTTTTCTATCTCTATGGCTTCTCTGATTATTCTGTTGTAAAAGTGTTCTGTTTTGGCAATAGTTCTGGTTTCTTTAAAGTTAATGTTGTGTCCTGTGGCTTTGAGATGTTGGACTAGGGAAGAAGTTTGACTTTATTTTGACAAGTCCAATTTATTTCTCTTGCTTAGTTTAATTTATAATTCCATTGCTTAAGGCAGATTATTTGAAAAGGTAGGTTTATAGTTCCAGCATCTTAATATGCCTTCTTAATATCACGCCTTTTGTTTTGCGGATTAAATTTCCAATTTAATTTTCTTTTTAAACAAATATTTACTTCTTTAAATTTCCAATATGTTTTTTCACAAGTTACACGCCGCTGTAACAAATTTTTCTAAAATGTATTCCCCTTAGATTTTTTGGGGTCTGGCTTCAGCTGTAAATCTTTTCTTACCCAGACAACACACCATTCACCATTTCTCTACTCCTGCACAAAGTTATGGTTTCTGGCTGTTCCCCGGCTTCATGGCAGCCATTTTAACTGCCGCTGCTCCTAGTCTTCGGATGAGGGGGTTTCCCAAGTCAGGGAGGGGAGATGCGGCTCCCCTCAACCTGTAAGGTAGTCCCCCTTTGCTTCACCACCACTACAGGGTGGCTATAGCTTCGAATGAAGCCCCTGACAGGGATAGCTTGGAATGGACCCGTGGAGCTCATTTCCGAAGGCGCCGGAAGTTCAACCGGAAGCTCCAGTTTTAGTTGTCTTAAGGCAACTAAAGATTAAGGCAAATCCGATACATTAAACAATTAACATTTTACTAACAAAGTATATTTGTTTCCCCCTTAGCTTCTAGAATACATTGCATAAATTATATTTTAAGATCCCCAATCCAAAAACTGGTTAAATTGTGTGTTTGTGTGTGTACATCTTCTCATTGCATTCCCAAATATTCATATTTTTAGAGATAGGTATTTTTTAAAAATTCAACATACATCCATTTTATGATAATTGGTTTATATATAGTATAGTATTTTTGTAATGATTCGGCACTCTGTCTTAAATTTTCTCTTTCTGTTGTTTAGTAGGGAAATAAACTCGACAATAGCTGTTACCTTAGTCTCCAGCTTCATGGAAAACAACATTTTCAGGAATGGTTAAACTGAAATGTTCTCTTAAATTGTCATTGATATTAATTTGTAAATATGACATGGGATTTTGTATATCCTCAGATGTTTCAGAATATTCATTTAGATACTCTAATATTCCAAAGGAGTGAATAATGGAAACTGGTATTTAAACTATTATATTTCCTTTCTAATCTGCAAAATCAATAACAATCATTCATGCTTTTGAGTCCCCCCCCCCAACAATTTTCATCTCATAAGAGACTGCAGTGCAGCAGCATTAAGAGATTAACAGTAAAACAAGTTTTATTCATGGCTATCCAATTGTCTTTGGGCCCCGAAAGTACAGGATCTCTTATTTTTGGACAATTCAACACTTTGACTTGTGTTCAACCACTATCTCTTGAGACCATAAGGCTGAGTTGCCGATATGAACTCCTATCTAAAACAAAAATGCCCTGGCAGCTGTTAAGTTTTAAAAATGTTACTTAGCAATTTTCCCTTTTCCCTTCACAAAATGATTCTTATTATCTTACCCAGTGAAGAACAGGAGGCATTTTCGGAAGGAGGTACTTGAGGTAATACATTATTATCATCTTGAGTTCAGCCCCTACTGGACTGTTGTATGATGGACAGAACATGATAAATATTGCTACTGAGACAAATACTGTATAGTCAATTTGAGTATCCAGAAAGGTAGGGAAAAGGATAGCTAGTACAATATATATAATCTAAGGTGCATTTCCATAAGGCAAAAACATCAGAAATTTTGAATCACAGCATACATTATACTTGTGTTACAATCTGAATGTTATATTAAAGCATTTTGGTAGAACTTCTATTTTGAAATATTCAAGGAAAGTATCCAGGATCTTGAAATATTAAATTCATACGGTTGAAGCTGACTTTTCAAAGAACATGAAGTGAGTTGGTAAATTAATGTTAAATGTCTGCTTTATTTACTAGAATGAATTTGTATATACTGTATATAAAATGGGCTCAAGGTAATTAATTTTGTCATGCTGATAAAAGTAGCAGTATATATTGATTCTTAGCTATGTGTGTCTATTTGTGAGGTAGAAAAATGGATCAAATGCACTCTAGCCATCCCTCTTCCCCACTCTGATCCCATCCTAATTCAAATTCAGAATGAACTTCAGCCCTGGTGAATTTTTTGTATCCATGGAGAATTCATATATTAAAGGTTTCATTTTTTAATTTCTTCTGTTGTTGTAATGTAGAAAAATGGACTTATCTCACAACCCTGAAAAACATGTTTAGCATTTTAGCTTTAGATATCTTGGTGAACAGTTAATGAAACATGGGAAATATCTGTAATGTTTTCAAAGTGCTTGTATACAAATTTTTGCAAATGTATCAAATTATTTACTATATTGTTACACATACAGTATATTTTTTATCTTTAACATTTTTTAAAAATATTGGATATATTTCTTTTTTGTCCTAAGTTGTAATTTTTCCTTGAGGAAAAAAGAAAAATATTTAAGCTTTTTAGAATTTAATATTGCTACGCCTCATAGCTTTGTATCGTAACATTAACTACTTTAAGCTAAATACAAAAAAATACTGAATGATATGCTGCCATTTCTAATTATAAATTGATATCAATTATCAGTTATCAATCCAGTTATCAAAAGCAGGTAGGAAACAAAAAAATTGCATAGGTTCTCCTGATTTTTAAACACTCAAGAGAGTTTTGAAAAATATAAAGGTAGTTCACTACACAGCAGTTTTCCAAGTTTAATATAGGAATTAGTCTTCAATAATTTTACTAAGCAAAAATGAGAACTAAGCACCATTTATCATAAACCCATTTGATTTATTACTTTAATAAAAGTGGTATTTGGCATTTGCTGACTTTACTCATTATTGATACAAGCCTAATCCATCCTCACTTGCTTTTTAACATATGCAATCTAATTCATAAAGCATGTATTGTTAGGCCCTAACCTTATGTTTAGCAAAATAGTCTAATGTTGTTTAATGACAATCAATAGTGTTGAATAATTACTAATTAACTGAAATATTCAGACTAAAAATAAAAGAAATTGAGTTACCTGAATAGAGAGTAACTGATACAAATCAGATATGTACACTATTACAATCAAGTATCAGTATGTTTATAGAAGAAACCAAATTGCTTTTATTCAAATAAATTAACAGAAGAAGCAAAGAGGAAGACTGGTTCAAAATTTGTTTAATTTTTCTCATGTACAAATAGGGAAGTGAATGGTTATCATAAGGAATAGGCTGGAAATTTAGTACAGAGAAATGTTGCAAATACATGATAAATTCAAATTGTTTTCTCTAGTCAGAAGTGAACATAGGCAAATGATTTAATCCTTTGCTATCATACATCAATAATGGATGTGATTTTTTTATTTCAATAGGATACATCTTAGTATAGAACCATGATGAAGTAATGGATCAACAAAAGCTAGTGACATAAAGCAGAATCAATAGAAGAAATAAAGCTGGTATGAGAACCACAAGAAATTGTTAAATAATGATTTCAAGTATTTTTATTTAAATTAATGTTGCTATTAAGGAAACAACAAATAATTTTCTATTACAAAAAAACCCTCATAATATAAATAAATAAAGTATTAATAAAAACAGTCACCTCTGGCAGCAGTAAGAATTGTACTGTACATCTTGAGTCTGGCTTGTATTTGCACTTGTATACATTTCAAAAGACTAGTAAAAGCCAACTAAATAATATGACTTTAACAATATACATATCCCTTGTCATCCATTGCTAAATTCTGATTTTCTTGTGCCCCTTATCTTGCTTTCAAGTCAGCAAAGCAAATTTAAAGTGAGCTTTATAATATGTCATTTTCAGTCATGTATTTTCTGTTTTTCTGTCCTCATTCTCCTGAATTTCCACTGTTTCCTCGTCTTCTCCAAACATTTGTTCTTTCATGGTTCTAAATGTGAGGGATTTGGCAGCAACCTGTGCTGCTAGACCTGATGTGAAATTAAAATCTGTGGATATATGGAGTTCAGCCAACCTTTGTTTGATGGAAGACTGTTTATTTTCAGATGACTCTATCATACTTACATCTACAGCACTTTGTTTAGATTCCTCACTTTCTCCGTTGCACTGGGAACATGTACTTTTTTCAACTTCTGGTGAGGCAGCAATGGCAACATCATCATGTTCATTCACTCCAAGGCCATCAAATAAATATTCCATCTTTTCTTTTTCATTTTTGGGAGCTTTCATTTTGTGGTCAGAAATGGTTTCTTCTAGATTTTCATTTTTGCTATAATCCTGCTTGTCTCTGTCTGAATTTTTAAGTACCGGTAATTCCAAATTTGGTACACAGTTCTCTGAAGTAAAAGTGTTCTTTGCAGCTTAGTAAAGAGAAAAATAAAATCAATACTCTAAGTAACCAATACACAAAGTTTTTGTTTTAATTTTTTAAAAGAATAAATAAAATTTGTATTTTACACAGAGGATTTAAGACTGTAAATGCTGTAAATCATATTTTGTCTCAAGAAATAATAGAAGACAACATAATAAATTGTATATAGATTTCTTGTATATAATCAGATTACATCATTCAGAAATCTTCTGATGAACAGAAATTAATTTACAAAATACAAATTCAGATAAATTGGAACAATTGGAATAATTTGCTATGTAAATGAAGATTGCAAATACATCATGATTTATCATGATCTATATTAAAGATAGTTACATTGTTATCATTATTATCTACCTTGATCACTAAAGAGCAGTTGTTTCCACTTTTGTCTTTCTGCCTCTGAAGCTTTAAATCCCAACACAGATTTCAGTTCCTGCAGCACTCTCTTAGATTCTTCTCTTTCACGTTTTTGTCTCTGTCTGTCTTCCAGAGAAAAGTAATAAAAATCATCTTTCTTACACTCGTCCATATCTATATCATCAACATATGCTTCAAGTTCCTGAAGAAAAGTCAACAAATACTTGGTTTGAGTTATATATTACCACATCCTGCAAATTAGCATTCTGGATCATCTATTAATTTATATTTTAAAGAAGCAGATTTCAAATGGAGTTAAAATTCCAAAGGAATTTTCTGAAATACTTATTTCTAGAATTTATTTATCATCTTATTCCACAAGGAGTGTAGGCAATGTACACAATTTGGGTGATGAAAGAAATACAAGCAAATATCTAATATAATATATATTATCCTGTCATCAGTGGCTCCACAGTGATCAATCTTCAAACACCTTCTAGAAAAGCCAAGGGACTTAGATAACCAAAAAGGGTTTTATAGGAAATAATCAGCACTTTAAATTCTACTCAGAAACACATCAGTAATCAATGGAACTTCTAAGAATGCCCGGGAAGCCATTGTCCCAAAGGTGCTTTTTTCAAGAGGCAATTGGACTTTCTGGTTTTTCTTTCTTGGATGAGAAGCGAAACATCTTCAAAGAAAAACCAGAAAGTCCAGTTGCCTCTTGAAAAAAGCATCTTTGGGACAACCATTACCTGGATGACTGAGAATCTCCATAGACCGGTAAGCCATTGTATTTTTGAACCAGCTGCAGTTTCCAGACAGTCTTTAAGATCATCTCATGTTGAGCAAGTTACAACCATCCAGTTGCAAGATGACAAGGGAATGAGAGTCTATCCTCAGTGCATCCTGTTCCCTGTAAGGCTGCAATTAGTGTACCAATTGAAGTTGGGCAAGGCCCAGTGGTGAAAGCCAAATTTTTTTACTACCGGTGCTGTGGCCGTGGCGTGGTGGGGGTGGTGGGGCTTGGTTGGGGGGTGNTACCGGTTCTCCGAACTACTCAAAATTTCCGCTACCGGTTCTCCGAACTACTCAAAATTTCCGCTACCGGTTCTCCAGAACCTGTCAGAACCTGCTGGATTTCACCCGACAAGGCCCCTTATTGCCATAGCTCCTCTAGCAGGATCTGAGTCTAGACCAATCTCCGAGTTACTCGCCTATCTCTCCAGGGGAGCACAATCTGAGTGTCAAAACTGATATTATCTTATCTGGAATTAGTAGGCTTCTGAGTTAAGAGTCACTCTGTCTGGTTTGGGTTGAGTCCAATTCTGAACCTGATTCTCTTCATTCATTCAAGCCACCAAGGACTGGGTAAAGACTTCTGCCATAAACCCTATTTAGCCCAGGGTGAAATATATACCTGAGAATCATCTGTATACTAATAATACTTTATCCCAGGCTGGCACACTATTCAACCGATGCAAGATGATAGTCAAGGCAAACTAAATTCAGTTCAGTTATCTGTGATTACATTTCTATAATGCAGATACACAGATGAAGACTACAGAACTTCTAATAACTGAAATCATAAAACAATCCACTCAAAAATTGTTTACTATTTTCAATTCTTTATATATAAATTATGTTCCTATTACTATCACAATTGACATTCAATTTTTTTAAAAAAATACCCAATCTTAATTTTTACCTTCAACCCTGGGAATAAACATTTTCAGCCAAGTAATAAGTTTAACTGGCATTAATATTATAATTCTTTTAAAACACACTAAGCAGGAACAATTATTTCTTTTGCTAATATATAGCAAACATAGCAGGGTATAAAATGGATTTGATTACTATTTCTATTCTGTTAATAGATACAGGTAGTCCTCAATTAGCAATCACAAATGTAACCGGCAACTTTGTTGTTAAGCGAAGCAGTCACTAAGTGAAACTGAAACTGTGCTTACAATCTTACTTTAGCTTTCCTTTGCTGCGTGAACATGTGAAGTAGAGTGCTGCATGAATTGGCACCACTGAAACACATATTTGAGGAATGTAACTTTGCATATTTGAAGTGCAATATATATTTTTAAATTTCATAGCAGAAAACTAGCAATACTTGTTGAACATATTCATAAATAGTGCAAAATCGAGACTATCTTCTACCACATAGCTCCCAGCGACCAGTAAGATCCCACAGGGTTGGTCTCCTCCGGGTCCCGTCGGCTAAACAGTGCCGGCTGGCGGGCCCACGGGGGAGGGCCTTCTCGGTGGCTGTCCCGGCCCTCTGGAACCAGTTACCTCCTGAGATCCGGACTACTCTCACCCTGTTGGCCTTCCGGAAAGCGGTGAAGACCTGGCTGTTCCGGCAGGCTTGGGGCCGTTGATCTTGCTATTAAAATCTGGCAAGATCCAGCCAAAAAAAGGTGTGTATGGGTTTTTAAATTGTTGTTGACGTTTTTAAATTGTTTTTTATATAATGTATTTTTTTAATACGTTTTTTATATTTTAATAAGTTTTTTTCTGTTTTTGCTATAAGCCACCCAGAGTCCCTCGGGAGTTGGGCGGCATAGAAATCAATCAAATAAAAATAATAAAAAAAAACATTCAGCTAGATTTGCCTCTTTTCCACACAAAATATGATATTTTCTCTGCTCTACCCTCCAAATAGGAAGTTATTTGTTACACAAAAGATAGGAAATTCTGGGGGTTGATAGGTTACACAATACTGTTTCTGAATTGAATAGAAAGGCAGGATGCAAACTGACAAATATACACTCCATTGATACACACTTAATCCCTCCTCCCCTAAAGAACAAAAAGTTTGTTGCAAAAAATTGTAGCAGTTATTAATAGTGATTTTCCTATCCATGAAGAATAATCTCTACATTTTATTTTGTGAATAAAACCTTTCTAGAGTTCTATACTATGATTACCTGTTCTTCAGGAACAGGGTCTTTGTCTTCTATATGCACAGTCGGCTGCTTTAAAGGGAGCGTAGTGCAATGCTTGTTTTCACAAGATGGTTCAGATTTACCTGGAAGTAAAAAGATATATCATAAGATTAGAATATTTGGAATAATGATGTAGGAAGTTTTTCTTAAGGAGATATTATGAACAGTTTTGTTCAGATTGATTCATCAGTTTTGTTTATTACAGTACAATCCATACTTCCTGTTTTATTCCAGTTTTTCAATGTAATCAGAATTAGAACCTTTTAATTAGACTTGGTCCAGACACTGTACGCAAAGCCAGGAAAGCTCTTTCAAAAGGCTTTATTACATTTAATATTCCAGTTTGTTTTTAAATTGGTCTTCCTGGCTGAATTGTGAATCCAGTGAAGAGAATAATGGGCTCTATACATGATCAAAGACTTGTGTGTATTATGTCTTAGTAACTTTCAGTTAAGAACAGCCTAATTCAGCAATCTATTACTGCAGGAGGTATGGTAAATGCAAGATTCCTCTTTATTTATCAATACAGAAATATTAATAAATTGGTTTGGAAAGTAGTAAAATACCATTCAAATTGACATCTGTAGCAGATGTCAATTTAACTTCATCATCTGAGCTGACCAGAGTACAAATATTCAATTGAATTTAAAATTAATCAATCAGAACTCTATGCATTCCCTCAGATTAAGCCTTATTATTGAATTATAACCCAATTGCCGCAAAACAAATTTTAGCTAGGATTAGATCATTAGTAGATGACTACTATTATTTTAAAGTTTTATCTGCATAGAAAATTTGCTATGAATGCCTTTAATTATATCCTCATCAAGAGTGAGGACCTTTCCTTTTAGATCTAACCCAAACAATTTGGCTTTACAGATTCCTCTCTCCTAAACCTTCATTTCTTTATTATATGCATTTTCATACCCTATGAAAATGGTATACCTTTTTTATCTGAATTTCTTCGAATCATTTTTTCCACCTGAGAAATAGCCTCTTCCCAACAACTATTGCTAGCATGCATGTGAGGCTGAATCAATTTAAATTTTTGATCTGCAATTTGGTAGGCCTCCCAAGTTAATTCTGGGCTTTCCTTGGAATTCATAACCTTCTCAAGTTCATCCTCAAGAATTATCATTCTGTAAAAACAAAAAAGAAAATCTCAGACAAGTATTTCAGAAAAAATAGGGAGAAAATTACAATTGGGCTGTATTGGGATATAACACTTAGCAGATGCCTAATAGTTTCGATCAATAAACAAAGGTTATTAGCCTATTAAGAAAAAAAAAGGTATGCAAACACAGCAAAAAGAACCAGAACATCAAAGAACAGAGAATCTCATGGCTTAAAGTGTTTCTTTACATAGAATTGAAGAATCTACACTGATAAATTCAAATAATAGCAAGGCTGAAGAGAAAGACATCCAATCATAACTAGTGGGTTTAGCAGTTTATATAACATATTGTTCAAGTGAAAAAATACCTCCTTAGTAAACTATATCAAAGAATTAAAAATCAGCTTTACTTGGAACAATTTATATCCTACGACAATACCTCTAACACCATCAAACATCAACACCTGCCTATCCCAGGTCCTTGGCCAAGACTCGATAGGTGGATAAAAATGCCAAATCCAGTTGTGGCTGATTGTGTGACAAACCTTAATAAAAACATTTAAATCTCCTAACAGGTCTAGCACAAAAGAAAAGGGAAAGCATGTAACCCTAAGGCTTATAGTAATTCATTCTCAAATTGCACATGTAAGATGATCAACACAAAATCAACTTTTATGGTAAATAAGATGTTAATATACAAAAAAATAAATCATGAACAGTAAGGAACAAGCAATGAAGAAATACACATACTATCAATTGGTAGAGCAGCCTTGAAGGCCTTGGAAAAAAAATATTCAGATTTGTCTATAACAGGGGTGTCAAGCTCGATTTCATTGAGGGCTGCATCAGGGTTGTGTTTGACCTCGGGGGCTGGGGTGGGCGTGGCCAGCTTGACGTC
The DNA here is from genome assembly GCA_003457575.1 of Thermophis baileyi. NCBI lineage: Eukaryota > Metazoa > Chordata > Lepidosauria > Squamata > Dipsadidae > Thermophis > Thermophis baileyi. Next base: position 1,639,753 of record QLTV01000769.1, on the reverse strand, counting down.
ACTCGTATCGGGGGTATCTGTGGTGGCCCAAGCGCTCTGCCAGCGAAAACGGGCTCCAGAGCTCCATTTTCAGCTGCGACGGCTTCCTGCCGCCCTCTGCCAGTGAAAACGGAGCTCGGGGGGGCGTGCACATGGGCCCCCCAAGCTCCATTTTCACTGGCAGAGGGTGGCAGGAGGCTGAAAATGGAGCCTGGGAGGGCCGCATGTGCCCGTCCCGAGCTCCGTTTTCATTGGCACAGGCACCGTGGGCCAGTCCTTTGCTGTTTCTAGGGCAGCCTCACGGGCCAGATCTAAGCACCTCATGGGCCGGATCCGGCCCCCGGGCCTTGAGTTTGACACCCCTGGTCTATACTAACAAATATCTGAACAGTACAAACAATGGTATTCCCTGTGACACTCTATGAAAGTGAAAGTTAAAAAACAGGATAGGACATGTAGGTACTCTTTTGAACTTTGCTGTTAGGGAAGATCCTGAGAATACTGATCCTGAGAATACTTTGCACAGCCAAGAAAACTAAACAATGGCTCATCAAACAAATCAACCCAGAGCTTTCACTTGAGGCACAAATAATGAGGCTCAAATTATCCTAACCTATTAAGCAAACACCTAGATCTCTGGAGAAGCTCTAATAGTGGGAAAGGTAGAAGGAAAAAGTAGAACGACCAGCAGCAAGGTGGATGGACTTAGTTAAAGTGGCACTGGGTGCATTATTGGAAGACATGGAAGGCAAACTTAGGGTTAGATTATCATGAATACAATCTATCTGTGTGGTTGCTAAGAATTGATACCCATGTGACGGAACATAATCAATAACAAAAGTACTTGGAAGGGCTTAAAAAGTGAAAATTAATGCAAGGATTTGAAGTAGCACGTTTTGCTCCTCATACGGATTATGACCTAGGTTTCCCAGAAAGTTTAGAGATAAGTCCTTAAATTCCTAACAAAATGAAGAACTATATATATACACATTTCTTTTATACATAAGGGGTTTATCTCACATCCTTTGATCTCTTTAAATTGTTAGGTCAACCTTGTGTGAATGAGAGGGTTCAACAAAGTGGTGAGCAATGTAACACCTGCCATACATAAAGTATGTTTTTATTTTTAAACCCTAATTAAAAAGTAAAGCTATATAATCAAAACAGATTTTTGTGTCTTTGAATGAGTCTTGTCTCATGATGACAGCCTGGAGAAGTCTATAAAGTTTTCTTGGCAACATTTTTAAGTGGTTTATCAATGCTTTCTTACTGGGGCTGAGAAAGAGTGACTGGCTTTGTGCCTAAAAAAGGCAGGACTAGAACCCATGATCTCTGGGTTCCTAGTCTGGTAGGCTGCCATTATATATGTTATATATAAATAATTGCTGATACATGTATAAATGCATGATATAGAATTATTTCAGAAAATTTTTTATTAAATTCAGTGAACTGATCTGTAAGTAGGCAGGCACAGAGTTGCATTGTCAGTTCCCGCTAAACAAGTGAATGAAAATGGCTGGCAATAATAATTCTGAAGGGTTAATATGAACCATACTGTTGATGTATCTGACCACAGAAAAGTGGTTGAAGAAAAATAGTACTACATTTGTATTTCTTAAGTGGAACTCCAATTTATGGTGAAATTGACTGTCAGTAGTAACAAGTTCCTTAAGCATTTTACACACAACTCTCACAAATAGAAGAAAAAAATATTAATTAGCAATAGCAATAGCAATAGCACTTAGACTTATGTACCACTCTACAGTGCTTTACAGCCCTCTCTAAGCGGTTCACAGAGTCAGCATATTGCCCCCAACAATCTGGGTCCTCATTTTACCCACCTCAGAAGGATGGAAGGCTGAGTCAACCTTGAGCCGGTGAGATTTGAACCGCCGAACTGCAGCTAGCAGTCAGCTGAAGTAGCCTGCAGTGCTGCACTCTAACCACTGCGCCACCTCTAATTAGATTAATTTGGAATGATAAGAATAAGGAGGTAACAGTAATAACTATATCAATCATGGTAAAAAATTGATATTGAGTTATTTTTAAAAGTACAATAACTATAACTAGAATTATAACTACGAGAAATTATTCCTATGTTTAACTTACTCATTCAGTAAGGCTTTTAGATGGAGTTGCAAACTGCGCACAGCAGTGTGGAGATGGCTTAGTGATCCTGATTTTGGTTTAGCTTTGACTGGACGTTCCAAGTAAGATTGATGATGTGTTTCAAAATACCGGTAAAATTCATAACTCCTTTTAAGTTCTTCTAAACAAGCAGCATGAGCATGTGGCAGACCTTGAATTATATCAGAAAAGATACAAAGAGGCAAACGTTCTGGTGTAATCTGGCTCTTGAGAGATGCATTAGAGGGAGATAACAGAAGAAGTAGTCGCCTAAAGAATTCAGAACTTTGACCGACCCAAAGCTGAAATAAAACCTAAGAAACAAAAGGAATCAATTGTTATTTATTTTTCCTATTTTCCCATGAACAGTACATTTAAGCAAAGCAATGACAATCTGATTATCTTGAATGGTGGGAGAGGTAGATATAAATTATTTAAAAAAATTTAAATAAATATTTTTATTTAATTATAAATTATCCTGAATTAAATATTGAATTAAATATTGAATTTAAATATTGAATTTTAGAATTATGCAGATCCCTTTACTCTATTCCCCCCCCCCCAAAAAAGGCTAATTCTTTTGGGGCAGAGATTCAACATTTCCATATACAGGTAGTCCTCTACTTATGATGGCAATTGGGCTCAGAACTGCTGTTGCTAAATGATATGGTCATAAAGCACATCAAATGATCATGCCACTTAGTGAGAGCAATTCTGGCAGTTCTGATTGTTGTCATTTAATAAGGACAGTGTAGGTTTGTAAATGAGCACCTCACATGACCATGACTTCTTACTTCCTTCTGTCTTCCCCAATGACTTTGCCTGTGGGAAGTTGGAAGCGATTGTCAGGCATAGTGATCATGTGATCACAATTTGCGGTGATATAATCATACAGTGGGTGCCAAGTACCCAGACTGTGATCCCAGGGATGGTATGACAACTGAAATTACAGGGATCGGTCGTAAGTACCATTTGTTCAGTGCTGTCATGATGTTAAATGGTTGCTGAATGAACAGTCCTACCATAAGGACTAGCTGTACAAACATAATAAAAATGAGGTAATATTACATATATTATAAATTATTTGTAATTTATTTTACATGCTGAGTTATTTGTACAATAGTACAAATAACATGGGGGAAATTATTTTTTGTATCAATTTATACTGAAAATTAAAGTACTCTTTCATAATAAAATCATTCAAAATAATACTTATCCACCCAAAATGCATTATGCTATAACAGCTTAATTGTGAACAAACAGAGTACATCCAAGGTTCTCCTTGTAAATTGGAATGGACAACAAATTATAAACATTCCTACATGACTTATTCAGAATGTTATGAAAATCAGGAACTTGTAACAAGCTAAAGAAAGAAATGAATGGATTGGTTCCATGGGTTGATTCAAAAGACTAGGCTTGCCAAATTATAATGACAAGTACAATAAGCCATGAACGCCTGCTCATAGTACAGCCATGAGTCATGATTAGGCTTATTCAGATCTAAACCATAATATGTCTTAGAATAAACTGAAAACAGATTCGAAGAAAGTTACAAAAATCATATAAACCTACCGTGTTTCCCCGAAAATAAGACAGGGGCTTATATTTTTTTGACCCCCCAAATATGGCCTCGGCCTTATTATCGGGGGGGGCTTATTATTTTGGGGGTGCAGTAGGCGGCGAGCGTGGGTCTGCATGTCCCATCGCCGCTGCCTCGCCTCCCCTCCCTGCCGCCACCGCCTCGCGGAGCAGGACTCAGCAAGGGTNGAAAACAGATTCGAAGAAAGTTACAAAAATCATATAAACCTACCGTGTTTCCCCGAAAATAAGACAGGGGCTTATATTTTTTTGACCCCCCAAATATGGCCTCGGCCTTATTATCGGGGGGGGCTTATTATTTTGGGGGTGCAGTAGGCGGCGAGCGTGGGTCTGCATGTCCCATCGCCGCTGCCTCGCCTCCCCTCCCTGCCGCCACCGCCTCGTGGAGAGGACTCAGTAAGGCTTGTTGTGCCGTTGCATGCACGAACTGCAGGACTGCCGCAAACTTCATCATACTGGCACAGCTGGGGTCCTTCTGCCGTTGGTGCATGCAATGGCACAACAGGCCTTGCAGAGTCCTGCTCCACGAGGCAGCGGCGGTGGCGGGACGAGTCTCACAGAGACTCATTTCTGGCAGGTGGAACATGTTGGGCCGTGAGACGCACGGCCTACCTGGGACTTGTAGCTCCGTCACGTTCCTTGGCGTTGTGTCCAGAGAAGCCCATGGTAAAAGAAAACTTCTCGCGACTTCAATCAAACTTCTCTAACTCGCGAGAAGTTTTCTTTTACAATGAGCTTCTCTGGACACAATGCCGAGAACGTGACGGAGCTACAAGTGTCAGGTAGGACGTGCGTCTCGCGGTGGGGCGCAATTTGGGAGTGGCGGGACGGGCGGGGCGGGGCGGGCCGCGAGCCGTGCGTCCTACCTGGGACTTGTACCTCCGTTGCGTTCCCCGGCGTTGTGTCCACTGACCATC
>QLTV01000769.1:1579159-1617654 GCA_003457575.1 Thermophis baileyi | reverse complement strand
GTAGGGAGGTACTAATACCCCTCTAGAAAGCCTTAGTTAGACCACATCTAGAGTACTGCATCCAGTTTTGGTCACCACACTACAAAAAAGACGTTGAGACTAGAGAAAGTGCAGAGGAGAGCAACCAGGATGATTAGGGGTCTGGAAACTCTAACATACGAAGAGCAGTTGCAAGAACTGGGCATGGCTAGTCTAGCGAAAAGAAGGACCAGGGGAGACATGATAGCAGTGTTCTAATACTTGAAGGGCTACCACAGAGAGGAGGGGGTCAGGCTGTTTTCCAAGGCACCAGAAGGCCAGACAAGGAATAATGGATGGAAACTGACCAAGGAGAGATTCAACCTGGAGATAAGGAGAAACTTTCTGACAGTGAGAGCAATCAACCAGTGGAACAGCTTGCCTTCAGAGGTTGTGAGAACTCCAACACTTGAGACTTTCAAGAGGAGATTGGACTGCCATTTGTCTGAAATGGTGTAGGGACTCCTCCTTGAGCGGGGGGTTGGACTAGATGACCTACAAGGTCCCTTCCAACTCTATTAATCTGTAATTAATGATTCCAATCTAATTAATCATGGTCATTTCAATAAGGCTTTGGTACCTGAGATTTCTTATTTTCCATCCATCCATCCATCCATCCTTTTCTTTCCTTTATTTTTGGACTATGGGCCTTAAGGCAATGAAAATAGCACTTTGGTAATAGTTGAATTGGAACAAAAAACATATGAAAACTGGTAGAACTGCTTATTATTTCATAATAGTCCATATTTCTCTTTTGTCCACAAAATGCATCCTTTGGGGTTCAAATCACTGATCTCTTCTGCTTTGGCTGCTGCCAAAGAAGAAAACATTCCTTAACTCTATCTCCTAGATGAGACTGAGCTCTTTTGGAACCACTGAAAACATTGCAACACAATATTAAGGTCTAATAACATGGATAAGACAATAAAAAGTAGCAAGTGTCTTCCCAATTATCACAACTACCCCAAAACGCAGCAGGCAAAGATACAATGTCTATTACTTGACTTTAGTAGCTCCCTAAAACCTAAAATTCCGAACAACTGGCATAATAGATCTAAAAGCAATGGCATTAGCCAACAAATACACAATGTTGCCAATAGCATTCACATGCAAACATAGGGCAAGTTTCATAAAGACAATGCATTTTTAAACGGATACCTGTTATCAAAATTTTCACAGATTATATAGTGTATAACACTACCTACCTACCTCCTGAATAACACTTACATCCATATCTTTTGGTTCCTCTTTGGATGTGCATTCTTCTGACTTCTGCAACAATGGTGAGCATATTTCAAAATCAGTATGTCCCAGATCCTGTAAGTACTGATAAAGTGGTGAATTCTAAAATGAAATTAAAAAAGAAAGAAAGAAATAAGTAGCTTGTTTATAAAGAAGAGCTGGAAATAATGATTATAGTTTACTGAAATATTACAAAACATTAGGTGAAAACAATGCATTTCGGAAACAAAAATCTCAAGAAATGACACTGGGGAGGCTACTTTAAAAGCCAACTGCATGTTTTGCTATACAACAGCAGCATTGCAGAAACATAAAGGGATCCCAACTTAAGTATAAGAAAACCTGTTCTTTATTGGAACTACAGGTAGTCCGCAACTTATGACCACAATTAGGACCAGAACATCCATCATTAAGCAACATAGTTAAGTGAGTTGCACCCAATTTTATGACTTTTCCCCCAGTCATTAGGCAACCCACATGGATATTAAGTGAATCCAGTTTCCCCTATGACTTTGTTTGTTAGAAGCCTCTGGAAAGGTCTCAAATGGCAGTCACATGACCCTGGGATGCTGCAACTGTTGTAAATATATTATGGTTGCCAAGTGCCTGAATTTTGATGATGTGACTGTGGGAATGCTGCAGTGGACCAGTTATAACTTTTGAAGGGTCATAAGTTGAGGACTTACCTGTAGACCTATTCCTGGAAGGAGGAGTTCCTCCGATGAGATTGAGAAGTGCATAGAACTATGGAAAGGCTTTCTTAAGTACAAAAGAGAGGTGAAAAAAAATTAGGCAGGACATTTATGACTTTGTCAGCCTGTCCGGGTAAACCAAACATGACTAGATGAGTTAAATCTACTTTATTGTAAAGCTACATTAATAGAATCTTGCAAGTACAAAATTTCCCACTGCCACATTTACAGTATATCACAGAAGTGATATACTTCTGTGATATACTGTAACTGCTTGATCCATTAGGGCAGATCCTTCCTAATTTTTTTTCTCTAACCATTAAAGCCATTGGGGGTTCATGCTCTCTTGCCTGTTTCCTAGGCAGCATCTTTTCCCTCCTTTCCCCGAGTTCATTCCCATAGTCCATTTTTCTAGCTACTAGCAGTTTCTAGCTACTATTTAGTTGATATTAAAAGTACATACACCATACAACATATATTTAATTTTCATACTAGTTACTGCCTTTCATATATTTCATCATGGCAACAGGATAATGGATAACTGCCAAAGCCCTCAGTTAGCATTTCATATTATACTTCACTGAATTAGTATAAAGGAATAGTCATTAAATATACAAGATAAAAAGCTATAAAAATATTTTTATAGTAAGATGCTGTAGCCAATTGTTCTTTTGTTTTAGGTTTGTTATACTATATTATAATACCATGAATAAAGACTAAATGCTTCCTAAATAAACTGAAATAATCATTCAACTACAATGCAGAAATAAAAGTTAGCAGGTAGGAAAGAATAAGCACACAAAAGATTATGAAAAAGGCATTTAAAGAAAAACATCATAAAGTTTACTATTGCTTTTTTCACATTAACATCCCTTTATTTAACATACTGAATGCATTCCATAAAAAAGAATAAACTTATTTTTTAAAAAAAATTAATTTGAAACTAAGATATAAACACGAACAGTGATCAAATGCATTATCATAACTACCTAGAACATTTCTGCTGATGCAAGGTAAAGGAAATGACTAAGACTTTCTCCATTAGGTCCTCCCTACTCCACCCTAATTTATCTCCTGCATACCTAACCTTTTTATTAATGCTTAATTACATAAATTTACAAACTGCTACATATTAAAAGACCATTATATCCTTGTTTAAAGCCACAGTAAAGATGGATCAAAAGTTAGAAGTTAAAGAACACTCTTCAAGAATTACCACCACCTGTCTTGTGAGACATATTTTAATTGCTAAAATAAATGCAGCTGAAAGTTTATGCTAAAACACGTCCACAAGACTTACAGGCAAAATGAATCTTGTCTCCTGGAAAATATGATTCCACCTTTCTCTTAAATATACTTCCAGGGCATCTGAGAGAATTTCTTCCACCTCCCCATTTCTTTCTACTTGTCTCTCCAGGGTGACTGGAGCAGAAAATCTGAAGTATAAATCAGAGAAACTGCACCTATACTTTCATCCAAGTACATTTTTGTGGCATCGAAGCAGAAGCAGCCAGAAGCAGCTCACTAAGATGTTTCTTCTGTTCCTGTGCAATAGGAGGAACCCAGCATCAGCTGATAAGATATGAAAGGCTTTTAGAAAGCTGATGCTTAAACGAAATGATGCACGTCAATAAAAACTTTTGCAGATCTTGCCAAGCAATTCTATTTAAAAGTCTTAGTCATACGTTCTTGGAGCATACTCATCTTGGTTTACTTATCAGCTAGTAAATTACTCAAATCTCATTTCAGATAAGTATGGGAGAGCGACACTGGACATGCAGGGGTGAAATCGAGCAGGTTCTGGAGAACCGGTAGCGGAAATTTTGAGTAGTTCGGAGAACCGGTAGCAGAAATTTTGAGTAGTTCGGAGAACTGGCAAATACCACCTCTGGCCGGCCCCAGGAGTGTGGAGGGAATGGGGATTTTGCAGTATCCTTCCCCTGGAGTGGGGTGGGAATGGAGATTTTGCAGTATCCTTCCCCTGGAGTGGGGTGGGAATGGAGATTTTGCAGTATCCTTCCCCTGCCACGCCCACCAAGCCACGCCCACAGAACCAGTAGTAAAAAAATTTGGATTTCACCACTGTGGACATGTATATGTTACCATCAATGTGTGAAATTAAGCATTTTATAGAATGTCTAGGAAACCTGTAAAATGCCAAAAATGGGAAAGTATCAAAGTATAAAATGCTTAATATTTCATACATTTCCTAGGCATTCTATTCAATGCCAAAAGGCAAACCAGCAAAGTGTAAAATACTCCCGCTAAAATGCCATTCTAGCCTTCCTTGTTGCAACAAGTAGGTCAATCCTTTTTTTTTAGTAAGAAAGTCTTTTATTTTAGCAATAGCAATAGCACTTAATACCGCTTCACAGTGCTTTACAGCCCTCTCTAAGCGGTTCACAGAGTCAGCATATTGCCCCCAACAATCTGGGTCCTCATTTTACCCACCTCGGAAGGATGGAAGGCTGAGTCAACCTTGAGCCGGTGAGATTTGAACCGCCGAACTGCAGCTAGCAGTCAGCTGAAGTAGCCTGCAGTACTGCACTCTAACCACTGCGCCACCTCGGCAATTTTGCATTTCTTCTTTCATTTTCATATATGTCTTTTCAAGAAAGGGTTAGAAACTCTAACTCTTTTCATGACTCTTTTCATTACTTTGCCTAAATAGATCTTGCCATTCTGCATAATGCTTAGGTATTATCTACAATGCTTAGGGAAAGTATATAGTATATTAAAATAACACAGATATATTTTGTCTAAAATGTCACACATTCTATAGATCTCCTAGGCATTCTATACAATGTCAGCTTTTTACACATTGCCGGAAACATATATATGATCTAGGCAGTTCTAAATATCAACCCTTTTTCTACCTATGTTACAAGTTCTGTTGTTTTTATATAAGAGCCTTTCTCATAAGATTCACCTGAAGAAACATTCAAAATCTCATTTTCAGAGTCAACACAATAATTAAATACAAGATTTCAAGAACAAAAACACACTTATCTGCTTAATAACTGTGCTCCAAGAAATTATCTTGGCATTTAAAATTATCCTCAACAAATGAATAAATCATACAGATGTTGAAAACATACACAAAGAATAATAAATATTGTCACAAACCGTGTTCTATTCTTAAGACCTAAGCATTTCAATTACGTGATTGTCCTGACTGGAGTCATAAATGGGGGTGATAAGGACTGAGATAGGAACTAGCTTCTCAGGTATCTATTATCTCCTTCCACTAGCATCACAAGAGACCAAAAATTTAACTAAGCTGCAGACCTCAAGTTAGTTATCAAGAGAGATAGCCATATAAAGTCAAATATAAATAAATATTTATGATGTTGGCAATATATTGCTCCAGTATGAGAACCACTTAGATGAACCAACTACCCCGGCACGTGGGACAAACTGTATCACAACTGAGGGTCCCCATATGTTGCAATCCTGTTCCTGGAGCAGCCACGGGCTTCAGAATCCACATATTCATTGATGCCACAACAAAATCACTTTTGATCGTCCAGAATGCAAAATTAAGTCTGCTGGAGCTCACATTTCCATCATTTACCACTTGTCTGCAAGTATAAAGAGCCGAGGTGGCGCAGTGGTTAGAGTGCAGTACTGCAGGCTACTTCAGCTGACTGCTAGCTGCAGTTCGGCAGTTCAAATCTCACCGGCTCAAGGTTGACTCAGCCTTCCATCCTTCCAAGGTGGGTAAAATGAGGACCCAGATTGTTGGGGGCAATATGCTGACTCTGTGAACCGCTTAGAGAGGGCTGTAAAGCACTGTAAAGCGGTATATAAGTCTAAGTGCTATTGCTATTGCTATAACTTTCAACCTTGCCTGCCAACTACACAGAGGAGGCTGATGTATTTGGAAAGGAGAAAGCCTAGACCTTGCTCGCCTATCAGATATGTGACTGCAGCCTTGGGGATAAATCAAAATGACCCATTTTGGGAGGGGGGGGCTTTTGGCAGCCTTGCATTAGAGATGTCAAGGCCTGTATCTGTTTCTTGTCATGCTTTTTTCATGCCAATTTCTTACCAGCAAGCTATCTGGACTGCTCTATCCTCTCCCCTTGGGATGTTTTTCTTGGAAATTACCTCTGACCTTCACAATGCTATTTTGTTGGCAGATGGTCTGTTCTGCTTTCTCCTATCCTTCTGAAACAGCTTGTTGGTCACTGAGCAAATTTTCCAAAATCAGAGTTTGGCCAATCCAATCTTTATGGAAGATTGTAAAGCTGTATTTCTACAACTGGATGTAAAGCTTTAGTTGTCTTCTACCCATCACCCATTGTCAAATGTAGAAGCAAGGAGGACAAATGCAAATTCAGAACAATACTTTCACTGCTTCATTGTAATCTAGCAGCAAGACAATGGGCATGATCCTTTCTCTATGGATGAGTTTGTTATATAATAACTCAGTTCATTCTCCACTTGGATGAAGTCATTTCAGGCCAACTATGATTGCCACCTGCACTTTTTGATAAACAGTTCCGAGCCTTCTCTTCTTTCAGAGAATTTGTTTTGTCTAAGAATTATCAGGTTTCTCTGTGCCTCCTTAAAGATCAACCAATCATGCCAAGGACTTCTACAATTCTTCTTCTGACTTCATATCAGAAAGACCCTCCCTGATTATTGTTTGGGATCATGTCTCTCTTTGTACTGGATTTCAGTTTTCTACCCACCTGGCTACGAAGCTGAATGTCCAGTTTATTGCACCCCTCTCTCTAACAGCACAAAATATATCCAGTTCTTCACTGTTCTCCTGGTCCTGGAACACAATCTTCTATTCAAATGGGCAGGGGGAAATAATTAAGTGTAGAAGGCATTTTGACTGTCAACACAGGACGGGTGGATTTGAATACTTGATCCACTGTAAAAATTATCCAGACACTGAATATACTTGAGATATGGCAGATGACATTCAAGTACCACATCTCCTTTAACAGTTCCATTTGTAACATCTTTCTAAGTCCAAATTATCTGACTGGCAATCAAGGTCTTTGTACCTGCCAGAAGTTTTTTAATTCTGAGGAATTAAAAGATAGAAACATCCCCTTCCATGTCATAAAATGGAGGGATTGAGGGGGTGGTGGTAAATTTTTTCAGCTCCAGCCAAAGGAGAAATGAAAATGGTGGCACAGTACCCTCCAGCTACCCATTACCAGAAATAGGGAGGTGAGAAACATGTGACATATCCAGACTCATAGAGGGAAGGAAAGAGAAAATAGGAAAAGTATTAGGGTTGAAACTCACAAAGAGCAACTGGTTACTAGACTAGAGAGAACCATTATACAAACTTATCTCAGTTGCCTCTCAAGTCCATTAAGAGACCTGCCAGAATATTCATTCACTCAGAAGGGCAGGAGGAAAGGATTAGAATATTTTAACCTAGCCAAATTTTATCTGAGAGTCTTCAGCAGTGAAGCTGAATGCTGAATAAGGTTTGGAGAATTATGATTTACTATCAGCTGGTGTGAAGCTTGACAGGTAGTTTGCATAAATCTAATTTGCTAATTTTACACTCAATTTTCTGTGATAACACTAATCAGAAGCATAAAACCCAGTTAAAATATTATAATAATTGGGATAATAAACACACCAAGAAAAATACCCAAGAAATTACATCACAGCATAAAATGTATAACCTCGGAATCTTGAGTATATATACATTGAAGACCTGTTCATTACCAATGTTATAAGCAACAATCCTAGCAATGGTATTCTTCAAAAAGAAAAATATGCATGTTGGAAAAAATCCTATAACACTGAGAATGGTTTGAAAAACCATCAAATGTATTTTACTTTTTATTCTACATGTCAGTAGGGACCATTTCAAGCTTGCACATTTTTGCTCTCATCCTCAATAATTCCCTTCTCCATTTTTTAGTTAACTATAGTTTACTTTCATATTCTGTTTTGGATGCTGAGACCATATCTTCTGAGGGAGATATTCGTATCAGGTAAGTTTTTTCCAGAATGAAACTAAGCAATTGTAATTGGATATGCAGATCTATGTAAGTTCCCATAGTAGGTCCTCTGGATATTTGGGCTGTACAAATACACAATGCACTTTTAAAAAACCCAATAGTTTTAGATTACTAACAGTTTAATATCTGAATAGTACTATAAAATCATGATAGCTTGTTAAATCTATAAACCATTCAAACTGACATTAGAAGTTTCCAATGCCTTCCTTATGGCTACTTTTTTCATGAATATGAGAAGAGCAAAGCAGAAAGCTAAGTAACAATACTGTACAGTGGATACCTTGATATTAAGTATTCAGTTTAAGACAGAAACCTTGTTGTACAAAAATAATTTGATGTGATTTGCAATTGTTTATTAACACTATATTTAGCTTTGGATGCAAAATTTAAACGTGCTCTTACATCCACGTTTCAATAGTTAACACTGATATAAATCTTTTTTTCTCCTTAAAGGTCTGTTAGCTAAACATTAGTGTTAATAGTTTCTAATCAATACTGTATAAATACCACTATCAAAATAATAAATATATAATTTATAATAATGTAATGCGTTACTTATGCCGTAAGCTACATTCATTATCATAAACTACTTAACAGCAGCCATTTTAACATGCTGCAGACTTGTGCTTCATCCAACTGTAGCCCAGCCAGCAGCCACTGTTACACTACCTTATTTTGCAGCTGATTGCAGCTGATCACTATACTGTAATGCTGCCCCCTCCTTTCTTTGCATTATGTATTTTGAATTGTAACATTGAGAAAGGGATCATCGCACTAATAACTTAAAGTCAATCTAGGCTTCTGCAGCATTAGTATATATCAAAACTGATCACATACTTATATAGTACTTGTTGCATGAATACTAATATAGAGGTGATGTTTAAATTTTTGATTATTCTGTTCACATGCAATTTAAAATTGGTAGTATTTCCAAAGCAGAATTCAGTTATGTTCTTCTAGTGAGCCTTATTATAGAGGGAATGTGGGAGACAACAGTAGAAAAACTTTTGGCCTTATTACTAACATTTTTCCAAATCAACAGCCTCATATGGCATATCATAGGGAGCTTTTATGTACAGAGATTAGAATTTACAAACTAATGTAATTCAAATAATCATCTTTGTTTTTATCACTTCTATCCCATTGATTGGATTTGGGTAGATCAGGCTAAAGATTCCCCTAATGTTTTCTAGCAAACCAATTAATATCGTTAGTTTTTGTTAATGTAGTTGCAAGTTTGTTGTGCTATTTTGGTTCCAGATTGCAGATCTTGAGTCCCAGATAGTAGATAATACACAAAGTTTTATACAAATAAACAAAGGGGATATTAATGTGGTAATTCATACATCTTGAAGAAAGACCAGTTCACTAAAATGTGTCATAATAAAATGCTTAGCACTTATGCTTCCAGAGGATACTGTTTTGCTGAAAGCTAGTAGTATTACTTCTCTGCAAATACGCTTTATTTCTGGGAAATCTGGTGTGAAACCTTTCCTCCAGTTATTCTTAGGTTGCGATGTAAGTTCGCACTGTACTCAGTGGGACTTACTTCGAACTAGACATGAATAATCTGCTAGTCACACTTTAGTTCACACCAAACTTCCCCAACTCCATTAATAGCACTGTTCCTTCCCTTCGGAGGCGAGATTTCACGACCAGAGACATGGCTGGATTCAACCGCCCTGGGAAATCTTCCTCTTCCTCCTCCTCCTCCTCCTCGGGCCCTGCAAAGAGCTCCACCTGCCCTAGCCACGCGCTCGTTCTACGACGCCACCTCGTTTCGCCAACGGCAGCTTGAGGGGGGGGGAAAGTAGCCTCTCCATCTCTACCAACAGGCACCCAAAACCTCTCCACCGGCCCCTTTTGCTACGCTACGCACCTCAAACACCACTTCGTCGTCAAACTCCGGTGTCATCCTTCTCCGCCATCCGTTCCCCTCTCCTCAGGCACCATGGGAAAGCGAGTCCGCCGAGCCCGGCGTTATAATCCCACCACCACCACAAAGCCCCTCCGCGGAGGCCCAACAACTATGGCTACCCAATAGCCACTGCGGGAAGAAGGGGAGGAGAAGAATCTGTGGTGTTGCTGCGCAGATTGAACGGGCCGAGGAGGTCTAGAGAAGCAGGGGGCGCCTGCGTTGATGGCATCTGGCCTGCAGAGGTCTCTGTGTTGCAACTCGCGCGGGGTAAATCAGGGAACTTCGCTTTTAGACGGCAAAGACCGTCAGAGCTCGCTCGGTCTGTCAGTCAGTCTTCCTCTCCCCGCTGCGGGAATGTTATACAGGAACCGGAGCGACGGGCTGCGGTTTTCGGTGGACTTTACCCTTCTATGCAGCCACTGTGAGAGGGGTTGTTATGCTTTAAAGAGGGACAAGGAGCGGAGCGAGGTAAAGCGCATGGAAGGGAGGCACCATGAGTTCAGCGGGTGAGTGCTCGACGCGACGAGCGGGGCGCGAAGTAAAAGCGTTGGGAACTTTTCTGGCGACCGCCACCGCGACAGATGTGGCGGGTCAAAGTGCAGATTTTAAAAATGCCCCATGCCAGCTGAGCGAGAGGGACATAATAGGAGGAAATGGCTTCCCCTCCTCAGAGCCCTCTCCGCTTCTTGCCCCTGTTCCTTAAAGCTCCAACAGAGATGGGAGGTGGCTTAAGGGTCTACTTGTGAGAAACTCCACAGGGTTGGAAGTGCAACTCTTTTTCCTTGTCTGGCGTTCGTCTTCAGTTCTGAGTTTGTTTTATTACCCAAACTACAGTAGGTAACTTCATCAGTGCTACTTACCTAGTTTCTTACCTAGTTTGAGTAATGAAACGCATGCAAGAAAACAACCAAGCTCAGGGAGCACCAAGGATCCCGGAGTTCTTTGTTTTCTTATCTTTCCTGAGTGAGGGAGAAGCGGGGAAGATCAACTGCCCTCGAAAGAAAAGGTCTCCAGGACTTGCATGCCCTCCACATTTACTTTATTTCTCAGCCCCTGTTCTTTCTTGTTTGTGAGATCTGTGTTATTAAGTTTTCCTAGCGCGTGTTCTTCTGAGCGACAGCAGAGAGTGAAAAAGTAACTCTTCCTGAACTGTTAAATATTGTCTAATAAAGTTTATTTTTTCCCCTCGCGATCTTATCAATTGGGAGAACGATCTTTCGGCTGACCTACACTTTCTTTCGTTGTTGCCGGGATTGATGAGACCTGTAGGCTAACACATCTGGAGGAAAGCTGGAATAAACAAACCCCCAATTTCCTGCCTTCTGTAGTTGGAAAAGAATCCATTTTTGCTCTGTGTTTTCTTTTTCTTTTCCCAGCCTTTCTGGGTGTGCGGAGATCACCTTAAATAGACCTGGGAAGTACTGTATGAAAAAAAGACTTTCCACTTTTTTCAGGCAAGAAGACTTAAGGATTAAAACATTTATAGGATTTGTGTTTTATGTCTAAGAATTTAGATCAGTCTTGTGTGTAGCTTATTTTGTGCAGATATGTAAGGGAATGATTTAAGAGATCATTTGTTGAAAAGTTACACAAGTATGTTGAGGCAATTGTTAAGGGCATTTTGATATTAATACTTTTTGTTGACATTTTGAATAGTGAATATGAAAGTAACTCTAAAGCTGTTAATTACAAATTCAGGAATGGATTTGAAATACCGTAGTAAGAGTTTTCTGATTTAAACTTTGCTGTGCCAATCAAAAAAGATAATTGTTTATAATTGTTTTATCTCTGCCTAAGTCATTGGCATGGTGTTTGCTATCTGTTACTTTCATATAAATGCCATTGCTCTTGTCAGAGAAAACATATTTATGTTTCAAATGTGGGAATTCACACATTAAATGGTATGCAATGTGTTTTTAAATAGTGTATTTTGAGAGTAAATCAAAGTTTTAAAAAAAACACCTGGTGATGACCTGAAGATTACCTATTAATTTACTTATAGAACAATCATATATATGTTAATTCAAAAGTAAATTCCAGGGGAATCAGTGGAGCTTAAAGGGTGCCTTCTCTTGACACACTAAATACTGTAGCAGACTACCCAGTTACATTTAAATAGCATATTTTAACAAACACAGCTTGCTAAATTAGTTTATGATCACTGTGTTGAGAAAACAGCTATTTCTTGAGAGCATGTAAAATTGAACTTAATCAGAAAATCAGGCACTGGTAGACATAATTATGATAGAAAGTTTAATTTTAGACACTACTTTTGGCCAATCTTTTGTTTGCATCATACTTAATTGCAAATAATTGAATTTACAGTTTTCTTCTTGAAGTTAACTTTTTGGATTTCATTATTTTCTTATAAATGTATATAGAATTGAAGAGACTGGCCTAATAAAATATATGGTATGGCAGTAATTGTGATATTTTGTTCTCTGGGTTTGACATAGGAGCTGCCAGTACTAAACTGCTCTGAATAATAGTGCTTTACTGGAAAACATACTGTATTTTCACTGGCAGTGAAGCAAACAATTGGATTAAAAATAGTTGTTAAGCAACTTCATCATAAAGTGTGTATCTATATGTATCTATAATTGCCTCCATGTTGTTCTAGTGTGATGAAGAAATGGAACAGGAGATGGTTTATCTGGATACAGCTATTTTAGTCTGTTTCTGTAAACATGTATATACACTTCTTGTGCTTGTATGCTGTATTTTATTAGTATATAAAGTTGTACATTAGTATTTATGAACTTATTTTTGTATTAACTAACCAGAATTGCGTGACTACGCAGCTTCCTTTTTTTCTACTCAGGAATAAATATTTCTATATTAGGAATGAGCAGTCATACTAGATAATGACAGACATGAAAAGTGGCATGGAAAAGTCATAGAATCAATATAGACATGGTAGTCTAGAAATTTATGGGCCTTTGGAATTTAAATGCATACTGAAAGCACCACTAGATTTTTGATAGTGATTGTTGTCTATAGGATTAAGTCTGTATAGCACTAAAGCTCAAATTCTTATCTGTTATTCATTTGGTGACGCTGACACATAGTTTATATTCTGGGTGAGCTCTGGACTTTGTAAACTATCATTAGGTCTAGTTGCTACTTTTTTTTTTTTTTTTGAGAACTACACTTGTGTGAGATGCAATGTTGAATACATACATTTACCATTAATGGTAAATATTTCTTAATGTTATTTTGCTTTAGGTGCCTTAATATTTAATGCAACTTTCATTATGATATTTCTTACTTTTTAAGTATATAACCTACCTTAATCAAGATCAAGATGGCCAAGGCATTAGATCTGAATTTCTTTCAAGCTATCTAATGATTTGCAATAAATTGATAAATTTACTACAAATCATTTGATATCTTGAAAGAAATTATGGTAAAAACGTCACCTACCTTTCCTGCTAAAGTAGGCTGCTCTAATGAAACTGATTTGGAGATTATCAGAAGTGGCTTTTTGTTTGCTGGGGCCTGATAGGTCAATCCAGTTTCTGATAAAATTTTGATTCAGCCTTGTATTTGAAAGCATTCAGTTCCTTAGTAATTTCTGCCCATTGACTTTAATTATTGGACATTGAATTTTCAGGAAATGGATTATGAATACATATCCCATCAAGTTAAAATAAGACTCGAAACATTCATGAATAAAACTTTGTTTAAACTGACCAACACTCATGATTTAGCTTCCCTGATAATTGTCAATTTAGAAAACTAAAGGAAAGCCATTTTTTTTTTAAAAATGTCAGTGTTAATGGTTTTAGTTATTTTTTCAGATTCATCCATTTTCTTTTAGTTTTCTCTAGCTTAATAGTCATGTTTTGTCTATATGAATAACATTGAAAATAAATTCTTCATTGAATCAAAGCATGGTAATAAAACATATAGATTAGTTCCTTGAGATGGCTTTGAAGAAGCAATACAGAACTGACTTTTAAAATAGTAAAGTATAACTATAAAAGACTAATTAGTAATTGTAATGTTTGATCAAGCCCATATCTCTTACTTTTATTCCTTGCCTTATAGTTGTTGCATAGTTGTCTGTAGGTATATTTTAGAGCAGGGGTCACCAACCTTTCGGACCTCAGGGACCACTAAATTCATAATTTTAAATCCCACGGACCACTAATATGAACTGCCTAATGACCTGTGTGGGTGTGGCTAGGTGGTCATGTGACTGGGTAGGCATGGCCAACTCGATGTCACTCACGTCAAGGGGCGCCTCGCCAGCCTCTACTTGCCCCTCCCCTCCCAGCCACTCCTTGCCTCCCCACCCGGGAGTGCCCCAACAGGAAGCAGTTGTTGGAGCTAAGCAACCACCATGAAAAAGAGTTGGCAAAACAGCTGGCTCAGTTCAAATTGATCTGACCGAGAAGGCGGCTCAGCAGAAGCACTTCACTGAGGACTACGAGCATAGGCTTTCCAAGCAGAGGGAAGACCTGCGGGAGTGCAAGGCCAGGTACCGGTACCTGGAGGCTCAGCGGGCTGAGATGGTCAGCCAGTTCCAGGCCATGATGCAGTCCCACTGGAACAAGGCCCTCTAGCTCTTTGCCACCAGCGGCGCTTCCCTCCAGCCTTCGCCCAAAGCCCCGCACCAGGAGGCTGAAGCAGGCCCAAAGTTGGAATATCTGCCCCCCTCTGACCTGCACAAAAAGACCCCGAAGAGGGAGACTCTCTGCAGCAACACAAATGTTCACTGCACGTATCCGGCCCAGGGGCCGTAGTTTGAGGACCCCTGATTTAGTGCAATGTAAAAAATGCAAATAATTTTTCTGTGGACCACCAAAATTTTCTTGCGAACCACCAGTGGTCCACAGACCACCAGTTGGTGAACGCTGTTTTAGAATATTGTTTAAGTTTCTTCATTTCCATTGATTTTTTTTACAGATTCATAACTGCCATGTAAATTATAGAAAGAGTTGTTTTTGCTTTCAGTAATGTTATATATTTTCTAAAACAATATTGGGTGATAGAAGTAAAAAAGAAATGCTACTAAACAGCTATTTTTAATAAATGCAGGTAGTCATCAATTTGCAAGCATTGGCTTACTGACCTTTTGAAGTTACAATAGCACTGGAAAACTGACAATCGATACTTGCACTTACAACCATCATAGCATCCCTTGGTCATATGATTAAAATTTGTGTGGTTGACATTTGGAATTTATTTATGATGATTGCAGCATCCCAGAGTCATATGATCACCATTTGGGACCTTCCCAGCCAGCTTCCAAAAGCAAAATCAATGGGGAAAATCAGATATAAACCTTGGAAGGATGGAAGTCAACCTTGAGCCGGTCAGGATCGAACACCTGCAATGCGCAGAATTAGCCTGCAATACTGCATTCTAACCACTGTGCCACCACAGCTCCTGGTAGAAGGGGTAGAGAAGTCGATGAAGGTAAAACTAGCATTGTTCTGGGCTTGCAAATCAGCTTCAGGTCTTGATTTTAACATTGACATAGCAAGAGCATATGAGTTAACATCTGCTCCTACTTTTAATTCTTATTAATTGAAGAAAAGTGTTGTTTTCAGTGTTCTTTTTGAAGATTGTTGACATCTTCTAGACCAGTGATGGCGAACCTTTTTTTGCTCTGGTGCCAAAAGGGCGTGTGCGTGCGTGCCCATACCCATAATGCAATGCCCTCCTCCCGTGCATGTGCGCACAACCCCCCCACGCTGCCCCCACTGCACATGCACGCAGACCTCACTGAAGCCTCCGGACTTCCAGTAGTCCCACTGAGCCGTTTTTCGCCCTCCCCAGGCTCCGGAGGCTTTCCTGAAGCCTGGGGAGGGTGAAAATGGCCTCCCCCCGCCTTCGGAAGGCTGAAAATCAGCTGGAACTGACATAGGGCAACGCCTCATGTGCCCTCAGATATGTGCCATAGGTTCGCCATCACAGTTCTAGACTATGACTGTTCATTGAGAGCCAAAAGACATGATTATGAAGAGAGAACATTAAAAGTCTATCCAAATTTCCTTTTTTAAAAAGCTACTCTTGGTTGAGCACTATAACTCATATGACTGTTTTCAGGTACAGTAAATTGGAAGAAAATTTAGTTAAATGCAGTTGGCTTAATTCATGTAGACATTGCATAAAGCACTCTCATAATTTTGATGCATATACAATTTCTATTTCTTTTCAGTTTGTGTTAAGTTAGTGTTAGTTCCTGTTAGCTTTGGCTCTAGGTTAACTACATTTTCTAGGATTTGCGGAGTCAGCTGAAAGGATTTGTTTATTTTTTGAAAATGGCAGTTAGTAGTTTTAGCAATGGTGAAGTTTGAATGAACCAGTGAAGGTTTTTTTCTTACCTGAAACTCAATAAATGTTTTGTTTAGATTGGTTCCCAACCTTCTTTTGGCCATGCCACACCTAAGCATCTGGTTCCCAACCTTTTTTTGGCCATTCCCCTCCTAAGCATCTCTAAAATCCTCACCCCCCCCCGTGACATATCATTCTTACTATTCAAAAAGTGAACTCCTACTCACGCGGAGGAAGCCTAAAACACCATTAACTTGGTTTAAACAAGGTTCCAATTGCCCCCATTAAAAATCAAATTGCCCCCCTGTGGGGCATGGGCCCCACGTTGGGAACCACTGGTTTAGAATAAATATTAGTGCTGAAGTATCCAGTATTGAGATAGGTTTCAACATTTATTTAATTTAAACCCACTTTTCTTCTCAGAAAGGCATTCAAGATTGTTTGTCCTTTTTAAATTATTCATTTAATTTATATTCCTTTGGGTTTTGAATATATTTTGGTCATTTTCTAAAAATTTACATGGTAACTATTTAACTTTTATCCCTTTCTCCCTCCCTTAAAGTTCTAAAGAACATCTTCCAGGTTTTGTGAGTCATTTCCTTTTATGTTTACACTTTCAAGCACCTGAAAGATATTACAGCCATCGTACAAACAGTATCAATATATATTTTTTAAAGTTTGCATCAAACTGGAAAAAGAATTGTGTATTTTTGTTGTGCATAATGCTAATAGCTATTATAGGAGAGCAGTGGTAAGGAAACATTTAAATAAGAAATTAAGAAAGAGAATAAACTTATAACTGAATAAAAGGAGATATTTTATAATGAAGCTTGAAGAATACTGCTTCACTGGCAAAAGTCTAGGGAAGTATTTGTTGAAATTCCCTTTATGTGTAAGAAACTGCTTTTATTCTGAGATTTTACAGATATCACTGAGATTTGAAAGCTACCACTGACAAATTATTTACTATCATGATTGAGCAAAGAAGTCTGAAGCATTTTGAAGGAGAAATGAATTGCTAAACGCCGCTGACTGTGATTCATACTTGATAAAACTTTTTGTAGGATGTATATTTGATTATGAAAATCAAAAGGCAAGTTTCAGCCTGAGGTAAATTGAACAATAAAGGAGTCCTGCATTAATTAGAACTGTTTGTGGCTGCTAAACAATTTGGGGACTTTCCTGTGAAAAATATTCTTTTATGAGATCACTGATAACTCTTCACCTTAATCTTCACCAAATTAGTGTAATGGAGTCATGACATAGGGTAAGATTGAGAGAATAAATATTTATTG
Source organism: Thermophis baileyi (assembly GCA_003457575.1). NCBI lineage: Eukaryota > Metazoa > Chordata > Lepidosauria > Squamata > Dipsadidae > Thermophis > Thermophis baileyi. The sequence goes on along the minus strand of QLTV01000769.1, from coordinate 1,600,202 downwards.
AAAATACAACTTGAGACAATGGAAACATTAAGCTATAACTTCTAAGTATGCAAAGTTTCATTTTGAATGCATACATAAAAATGGTTAGAATAAAGTAGGTATATTTAGGATTAGGGTTAAAAGGCTATTTTTGTTTAAAATAAGGTGGATTGCTTGAGGGAAGGAAATTTGTAGTCATCAGCTTCAGAGTAGTTATGATTATTTGCAGAAAAGATATCAGGCTTTCTGTTTTGGGTATTGTAGAAAAAATGATCTAAATTTAGTTTTAAAGGTTACATGTGGATTGATAAACCAATTGTCCATAATATCTGGTGGTCACTGACAATGGACAGAATCTGTCTTGCATTAGAGTGTATACAATTCAGATAATATAATATGTGACAAATCTAGAGAAAGGAGGGTTTATCTTTGAAAGTAGATATAAAGGCAAAGACGCTATTTGTATATGACAGGTTTATTAAGAAATAACTTATTTTTTTCCAAGAATCTACTTTCTGCAGTTACCGTGTGATATCAGAAAAATATGTGTCTGGTGTAAGGAATTGTAGACAGATGCTATAATTAAAGCACCATATATCCCAGAATACTTCTTTGCTTTTGAATATAAAGTGCTGTATAACTCATGAATGAAAGAGCCTATAGTCTTGTTGGTTTGTTATATGTGGGTGTTACTGCTTAAGTTTCACTAAAGTGGATAAACCTAGGAAGAGTATAAAAGCTTCTGAATTAAATGTACTCTCTTGGTCTCAGCTACTAAGAGACTTGGGGTTCTTTTAGACTTTAAATGTATGTATTCCTTCTGTAAAACCTGTACAGAGGCCAAAATGATAAAAACTCTGTAGGATAATTTGTCTTGTTATAGTGACATTCCAGTTTTCTTCTGAAAATTTGAGGTGGTATATATGAAGGTCTGTCCTTATCCTCACTACAATTTTCTGGGGTAATTTGAATTGAGAGGTAGTGATTACTCAAAAGTAATCTTATGAGCATTCCATTATCAAATATTAATTAATCCTTCCCAACGCTGTGCAGTATTGATTAAATTGGAAAGTTCTCTGAAAGAACTATCTACAAATAGGTCTGTGGTCCATTAGTGTTGATTGTTTCTTAAATTGTAATAAGTTACATTATTTACATCAGTGTTTTATGATTAGGAAAGAATAAGCTTGGAAGTTAAAAAGATAGTGTGTGATTATTATGACAGAACTTCTTTGTCCTGGATATTAAGGAAAATGAGACTGATATTTAAAATTGGAGATAATGCATTGTCTTCAGGTTTGCTCAGTACAGGGGTGAAATCCAGCAGGTTCTGACAGGTTCTGGAGAACCGGTAGCGGAAATTTTGAGTAGTTCGGAGAACCGGCAAATACCACCTCTGGCTGGCCCCAGAGAGGGTGGGAATGGAGATTTTGCAATATCCTTCCCCCTGGAGTGGGGTGGGAATGGAGATTTTTCAGTATCCTTCCCCTGCCACACCCACCGACCCACGCCCACAGAACAGGTAGTAAAAAAAATTGGATTTCACCACTGGCTCAGTAGCCTAGATATTTTACTCTTCAGAAGAAAGAAGGAATCTTCAGTTGCCAGCTGGAGGATATAGTATCAATTTATGCACGCAGCTTTCTATAGAAAGGTGGAATTTTGATTTCTAACAAACTGAAAGCCCAACAATTTTTGAAACTTCTTTTATTATGGCCAAATTGAAATAACTTGTTAGACATAGCTAGTGCATTAAAAATCAAATATGACAGAAAATAGTGTAGAAGAAAATAAGATAAAGGTAAAGGTTCTCCCGCACATACGTGCTAGTTGTTTCCGGCTCTAGGGGCAGTGCTCATCTCCGTTTCTAAGCCGAAGAGCCAGCGCTGTCTGAAGACGTCTCCGTGGTCATGTGGCCGGCATGACTAAACGCTGAAGGTGCACGGAGCGCTGTTACCTTCCCACCAAAGTGGTCCCTATTTTTCTACTTGCATTTTTTACGTGCTTTCGAACTGCTAGGTTGGCAGAAGCTGGGACAAGTAACGGGAGCTCACTCCGTTACGCGGCGCTAGGGATTCGAACCGCTGAACTGCTGACCTTCTGATCAACAAGCTCAGCGTCTTAGCCACTGAGCCACCACGTCCCACCATAGAAGAAAATACTCTTTGCCAATTGTGTATGGTAAGCTGCTAGGATTTGTAGTTCCAACAACATCTGGTAGGTCATGGGTTCCTTAAACTGAATTACAATCTTTAGAGAAATGAAGCAAACCAATTGGCAAATTCACATATTAGCTGAGCTTGCATACCACAATTAGTTATGCTATGGCCTGTTTCATGTATTTTTAGCAATTTGGTTTCTTCAGTATAGTTGAGAACTTAGCATATTGTATGAACCAGCCACTTGTGGTACATATGCTTAGTAGTAGATAATGATTAAGCAAGTAATGTGTAAGTATGATGTAAATCAGGGAGTCATAAAATAGAAGTGGGAGTGGATGTGATAATACTTTGTTGTTTGAAATGTTCTGAAATTGACATATTTTGTCAGATTTGGCTGTCCATTTTAGAAAAAAAATTGATACCAGTAAGTCAGTTGCAGGTGTGTAAGAAAAATATATTGGCACGTGAAGACATGAAAATCTTCCATATCCTTGAAGGTTTTGATATGTTGAATATTTGGTGGGTATTTGTGGATGGTGAGAATCCAGCGTGAAAGAGTTTCAACCTTGACTTTCAAAGCATTTTTTGAAAACTAATCAGAGATATAAACCCTGAAAATTCCAATCTCTATGAGGATACAGTTCCAGATTGTGACAGAAAAGGAGTGATTCCTGAATCCTGATAGATATTGTTTAATTGCTGGAGCCTGGAGCATGCCCATTCAGCCTGATACAAGATGGCAGAAAGTATTTGAGACAGACAAGTCCTTCAGATAACCAGGCCTTATGCTACAAAGAACTTTTAGATATTAACTGTACTTAACATTTGAACTGCACTTGGAAGCCAACTGGTGATCAGTGCAGGTGGTAGTAGAGAAGGAGCATCACATGTACGTACTGAGCAGTAGTGGGTTCTAAAACTTATGCACAGAAGCATCCCGGATGAGTGGGCGGAGCCTCCTGCCGCTACCCGTTCTAAGAACCAGTCCGAACCGGGAGCAACCCACCGCTGGTACTGGGGCGGGCTTGATATGCTCCACCTTTGTATTCTGAATCAGCTACAGCTTCTGGGTGATCTTCCAGGACAGCCCATGTGTCTTCCAGTGTTTTTCATTAGTCCATACATGACCACCTAGAGAGTTCCCTAGTTCAGAGATGGGTGCAACTAATGCATGTATCTGTGCAAAAACTTCCTTGGTTAGAATTGCTTACCTGTTCTTCGCACAGTACCTATGAGACCAAGAAAGCTCCCAGATTTCACACTAATCTGAATAGGGAATTGTTACCTCATCCATGATTAAAGATAGAAGATTTCTGTGTTTGAGATGGACAGTTGGATATCATCAGCATACTAATAGTACTGGATCCCAAAATGACAGATGACTTCACCCAGTGCTCTCAGGTGATCTTAAACAAAAAGAGCAAAAGTATCAAGCCTTCAGCTAAACCTCAAATGATGAGCCTCAGACTCAACTTCTTCCCTGAATTAATACTGACTGGAATCAACCACAGAAAAAAAGGAAATAGCAATAGCACTTAGACTTGAGTCTCCTCCCCATAGTGGCATAGTCAGTCTAAAAGGATACGGTGATCAATAATATTGAAAGCCTCTGAAAAGTCAAGGTGAACCAGGATGGACATTCCATACCCATTCTGGCTTTGCCAAAGGTTCTTTACAAATGTAATCAATGGTGCCAAGTGCCCCAATCAAGCCCTACTGAAATGGGTCCAGATAATATGGAAACTGAAGTATGAACCAAAGATAGAGAATAAAATTTGGCTTTGGTAAAGGCCTGCATAATGCAATTAATATAAAAATTAAATGGTAGAGGGCCCTAGTTTGCTTTCGGGTCCAATTCAAAGTGCTGGTTATTATCTTTAAAACCCTACATGGTATGGGACCAGGTTACCTAAGGAACTGTCTCATATCCATCATATCAGCCTGTCCAGGGAAGATATACTATGGACCCCATCGGTTAAATAATTTTAACCAGCAGGGTCCAAGAAGAGGGCCTTCCCTACCATGACTCCCTCTGGAATATTTTTCTTGTAGCAATGAGGCAGGTCCCTGCTCTCTTGGCTTTTTGTAGGAGTTTGAAGACCTGGCTCTGCTAAATGGCATGGGGCTCAATGAGCAGCATGCCATCCTGGTGATGGTTGGTGCCTTGATGGCCATCCCTCAACCTTTTAATATATTTTATTCTTGTTTTTATCTGGCTTTTTTTTGAGGTATTGAATTTTATATGGTTTTTATGATTTATGTTTTAATTGTACATCGTCCAAAGTCAATCCATGAGTGAGATGGGTGGTATCTAAATTTGACAAATAAATAAACAAATTTCTGTTTGTGTTCTTTGGAGTTTGGATATGTGTGGCAAATCCTCTATCATTTATACATCTAACCCTCATTGTTGCATTCTTGTGCAGCATCATTATTAGTCAGAGAAGGCACCAATTGATGGAAAAGACTGCCATTTTTTGTATGTCTTGCTGAATTATTGCTGAGATTAGATAAGAAAGTCACAGATGATAAATCCTTATTCTGAGACAAATTCAGGTCAATTATTCCAGAATTCTGATGCCTGTCTTCTATATTTCTTATTAATCTATATATATAAAAGCAAAATACCACTCACGCATCATCACGAAATCTCCAGAACTGTAAAGCCTACAAACTTGAAACTTGGCACGTATGTTCCTCTTGGCTTCTCGTGCTCGCTAAGAAAGGATTTTTCGAAATGACCATCAGATCATTAGTATTTCTTATACAGTATTATATTAACACGCTCTGATGCTAAGGAGTTAGACGTTCTACTCCCCCTCCCCACCTGAAAAGAACTCTGTTCCAACTGCCAGTTGCCTTATATTAACATGCTCTGATGCTAAGGACATTACACATTCTACATAAATTTTCAAGCTTTAAGTGTCAATGTATCAAGCCCGATCGTAACTACTCATTAATTTTCAAGCTTTAACTGTCAATTTATCAAACCCGATCACATAGTTTCGTAGCGAAGCACGGGTATCCAGCTACTAGTATTGCAGATAGTCCTCAACATATGATCACACTTGGGACCGGGATTTTCATTGTAAGTCAAATGATTTTACAACAATATTTACAGTGGTCGTTAAGTGAATCACATGGATGTTAACTGAATCCAACTTGCCCATTGGGAAATGGAAGATCATTTGATTATTCCAACTACAGCTTTTAGAGTTTCAGGATACATTTAGATGTATTAGTCTTTATACTTTTTTGTATCCTGAATGTTAAAGTGAGAGTAGGCTACTTCATCTCAGTGTGGAGAGAATCTCGCTTTATTTTTTAAAATTATGTTTGTCTCCAGTTGTTCAGGACAAGCGTCTGCTGTGAATAGGGAAGGGGATTCTTTTGAAGTGGAAAAAATGTGTTTTAAAAAACTTATTCCAACCTATTTTGTACCCTTTTTAGCGAAAAAAGAAAATTGGCAATGCTTTTGGGTGAGGAGGCTTACATGTTCTTTGCAAAAATATATAAATATTCAGAATGATGTCCAGGGTTTTTTTTAATATCAAATCTGGGATATAGTATAGGATGGTCATTGTGTTTTAAATGAGCTCATTCCTAATAGCTCTAATACACACATTAGTTATGCTGTCCTCTAATTCCACAGTCATTGTATGTGAAGGGATTATATGTTGATAACAAATCTTCATAGAGATTCTCAATGTAAGAAGAAAATGTGACCTATCAGTGTTGGGAGACAGGTTTCTTTTAAAGGATGGGAGAGAGGGAGTTACCTTAAATTGTCTAGTGTGTAAGTGGCCAAGAATTATTGGCAAAGTTGCATGGAAAACAGGTTGTTTTCTGTTCTGAATTTATTATATTGATTTTGAATTTGCATAGGGTCTTTTACAGTAGACTTGCAAATAGCCAGATCATCTATGATGGATGAGAATTTACAAACAAATGAGGGGCAAAACTGAAACTATTTACAGATTTCTAAAGTATATAATATTATTCTAAAATAGATTCATTTCACTTCCCGTTTCCCACAGAAAGAAAACAAACCCCACACAGTTCTCTTTGAAGTTATTACATTCTTGTTTTGTTTTTTTATCTTGTCTCATTCCTCAGAGCGTCAGAACTATTTTTCTTGTTGGTGCATGCTCCTGACGAGCTCCTTACTTTTCAGGACAAAGAGGTTAAAGTCAGAAACTACAGATTTGCCTTAATTCAGCTGTTCAATTGGTACTTTTTTTTCCAGGTCAAAGTGAGGCAAACAATTTCAAATGTTTGTGGGCTAGGAATCATGATTTTGTTGTCTTGATAGGAATGTTTAGGTAAGTGTTTTAGTGGAAGAAATAAATATAGTCAAGGTATAATGCTGAGTCAATTCCAGTCAGTGCTTGATTGGAGGGGGGAGTGGCAAAGGATTGCTCCCCAGCACCCTCCTGTGTGGAGTGCCATAAAGTCATGCTGTCTTCCCCCTCCCCCAACAACTTCTATATGAAATCACTAGGGGAGGCCATCTACCAGTTTGGCTTTGGTGTCATCAGTATGCTGATGATACCCAATTATATCTTTCAAATCTGGACTGGCTAAGTGAGGGTGGCAAGATTGTATCCCAGGGCCTGGAAGCTCTGCAGGTTTGAATGGGGAGAAACCATCTCTGACTCAATCCTACCAAGGCCGAGTGGTTGTGGGTGATTGGATCATCCAGATCTGGGTATACCGGTATTCCATCTTTGGTCTTGGATGAGGTAGCACTTCCCCTTCAAGATTGGTGCACAATCTAAGGGTCTTCCTGGACAGGCAGCTCCTACTTGAAGAACAGGTGACAGCTGTGGCCAGGAAGGCCTTTGGACAACTTCATCTGAAGTTCCAACTTTTTTTTTATTGTGGGCCCTTCAGACAGTCACCCATGCTGTAGTCACGACCCAGCTTGACTACTGTAACACACTTTATAGGAGGCTGCCCTTGAAGACAACCTAAAAACTTCAATGGTCCAGAATGCAATGGCATGAGCAGTAATGGACATGCCTTGATATGTGCATGTTATAGCCCTGCTTCATGAATTGCATTGGTTGCCAGTTTGCTTCTCTGTGCAATTGCAGGTGCTGATTGTTACCTATAAAAACCTACATGGCATGGGGCCAAGTTACTTGAGATAGCTTCTATCTATGCACTTTGATTTTGAAGGGTTGGCGTACTCTGAGTTCCTTTAATTAAACAATGTCATCTATCAGGACAATGAAATGTCCTTTCTGTAACAGTGCCTACTCTCTGGAATGAGGTAGATCCAGATGGCTCCCACTCTGTTGTTGTTCAGAAGAGCCATTCTTGGCAGACAAACATTTACAGTCACTCCGGAGAGTGAGATGGGTGGCGTATCAATTTATTAAATAAATAAACACAATTAAATGATGACTCATTAGCACTAATCTTCCTTCTCATCAGTTGTTCAACCTTTTCATTAGAGAGAGATATTTCCATAAACTACAAAGGCTTGAATTTTATAACTTGCACAATATTATTCTGACCAACCTAATATTTCTCTTTTTTTCCTTTTTCCCTCCTAGAAACTAAGAAGCCACCAGTGGCCCCAAAACCAAGACTGGTGATAGGACACAAAATAGTGCCACCTCCTGTAGCACCAAAACCAGAAGTTGTGGTGGTGGATGTTTTGCAGTCCTTAAGAAAAACAAAGCCAGTGATAGCACCAAAACCAAAGGTGCTTAAATGCTCGACTGTTCCTGAAGTTAAAACTGTCCCCACTTCCATAAGGAGAAATTTAAAGACTTTAGAAGATCACAAAAAAGACTCTTCTGAGTACTTGGTTCATCTGAATTATAAAAATGGGATTCCAACAGATAATGCGGCTTATATTATATCTCTCTGTTCTTGCAATTTTGAATGCATTCATAAATGTGGAAATCGGGAGGATACCCACAAAAATGCAACCATTTTTGAACAGTTAGAAAACCTAGAGAACATTAATATAGATGAACAGCCATCATCTCTAAAGCATGGGACAATATTTGAAAGCAATAATGAAAACAATTTAAATAACTATAAGGTTGTCTTAAAGGCTAATGATCTAGAGGAAAAACTTGAAGATGTTATGATACAAAATGTTTACCCTAATAATGGCCATTTGAGGCAAAAACATTTAAGTAAACTTCAAACAGTTAATACAGTTAATTCTAACAAAAATGTTAAAATAGAATTTTCCCCACCTATATCCAATGTAGAAGAACTTAAGGAAAGTTCAAGTAATGATGCAAAGTTAACTGCTGTTGAATCTGAAATGTTAGAAGTTCCTCTTTTGACTGAAAACAACAATAATTGTTTCTCTTTGAGTAACCCAGCACATATGGAAAAAATGGATGTGGATAATACATCTCTGATATCTTGCACAAAAGACAGTGACAAACTTTCATTTGGAACCAACTCGGTAGTATCAACTAAACCTTTTCCAGTTCCAAAACCAAGAAAGCTACACACACCCTGTCTAGTTCGTCAAGATGGCATAGATGCTTCAGGAGAGGATGAATGTGATAGTTCTGGGATTCGTGAGTTTGCCATTAAGAATACAGCAAAAATTAATGTTCTAGTTCAAAGTGTTTCCTATAAAAATCAAGAACATCAAAGTGCAGTGGATAAATCTGAAGTTGCTTCATATTCTGTAAGAAAAGTACATTCAACATCAGAATCTACTGATGCCAAAGAACTGATTCCACAAAGCCAGTCATCTGAAATTGTACATGAACATTGTCACTTCTTAGAAAATATTGGGCATTCTTCAGACTTTAATTCAATAAAACCTTCCATTAACATAATGGAAGATAACAGTATGTTGGCAACTGATGCTAAAGAGACTGGCTTTGTAAGGTGTAATAACCTATCAATGAGTTTGCCTAAACAAATAAAATTATCATGCAATCAACCTTTACCTGCCTTGGTGACCCTTGATGACTCTGCACAAAAGAAGGAAGCTAAAGATGTTTACTTAAAAGGTGAAAGTTCATCTCGAATCATTCCGAAGAAACCTCAAAGACATGGCATTGCTGTCGCTGGGCTTTTGAAAAAATCTGCATCAGAGGAACTATTAGACACAAGTGCTTACTTTTCTAGTGAAAATAAAACTTTAGAGGCTCCTTTGGGGGGGCCTCGGATAAGGCATTTCTCAGCCAGAGAACAAAATGCAGCCCTATTGTGTGATACTCCAACATCATCTTTGGAAAAACCAATTTGGAAATTACCTCATCCTATTCTTCCATTTTCAGGAAACCCAGAAACCTTAAAAAACACAAAAAATGCAAAAAAAGTAGAAAACTTCAGTACTGTAACAAAACCTCGAGCCAAGTCCTTGTCTTCTGTAGATATGGACAGAATACACAAGCCTCCAAAAGAACCTCAAAAGAAAAGCTCACTAAAAAAATTCCTAAACATGAAGTGGTCTGTTTGGATGTTGAAAAGTGACTTCCAGAAATTTCTAGCAAAGGGCATACAATCTACAGATAATGCCAATGGGGATATTCCTAGCGGAGAGGGGCCTGGCAAAAATGGGAATGCGATTGCCATGGCAAATGGAAGGAAAGCTAAACCGGCAAAGGCACATTCAGCAGAAATAGGCAGCTTTTTCTCACAAAAGGGAAAACAAAAAATCAGAGCTCAGAATGAAATTAAAATCAATCAAAGATCAAAGTCTTTAGATGAACAAACTTTCTCATTACAAGGACACTTGAGTTCTCTTACTCAAGACAATACACATGAATATGAAAATGTGAGCCATTACGAAGAAATCCCAGAATATGAGAATTTGCCTTTTGCAGCTACTGATGAAAACATATGTTTTGACAGGCAAAATTCTAGCATTGTTGAAAACCAGGATGCTAATATGTATGAAGTGGAAGAGCTGTATGAACCTACAGGGAGCTGTTTAGAGTTTGGCAGGTAAGGTGCTAAAATGGAAACACTATATAGGTGTATGTATGGGTGTGGTTTTCCCATTGCATCAATCTGTAGGGTTGTTTTTACTTTAATAGGCTGTGTACATTCACCTATTGTGGTTTGTAAACTGTTTATGACATAGCATTATGCATGAAAGCCTACTTTTCAAAACTACAATTAGCATGATGTGTGAAACATTTTATTATTGCTGACATCTCTATGCTCCAAATCGGGTGGGTTCCAATTTTTTTTACTACCACTCTGTGGGCGTGGCTTATTTTGTGGGCGTGGTTTGATGGTCATGTGACTGAGTAGACATGGCCAACTTGACGTCACTCACGCCCACGCCCTCAGTCACATGCCCCCCACCTAGCCACGCCCACAGAACCTGCGAAAATTTATGTTTTGACAGCTGGGAGGCTGGCAAAGAAGCCTCGTTTCCCCGCCGCCGTGGCTGTTTTTACCTCAGCACCAGCAGGGGCGGATTCATTCTTTAATGCAACAGCGGGGAAGGCCCGTCAGAGGCGAGAAGGGTTGCTCCTCCCGCGGCTGTTGCAGCAACCTCCCAGGTGAGCCGCTCCCCGCCTCAGGCCCATGCCCCCCCCCACCTAGCCCCACAGCAAAAATTTCTGTTTTGCCAGCTGGGAGGCTGGCAAACAAGCCTCACTTTCCCCGCCACCGCAGCTGCTTCTACCTCACGGGCGGGTTCTTTTTTTTTTACTACCGGTTCTGTGGGCATGTCTTATTTTGTGGGTGTGGTTTGATGGTCATGTGACTGAGTAGGCGTGGCCAACTTGATGTCACTCACGCCCATGCCCTCAGTCATATGCCCACCTAGCCATGCCTACAGAACCTGCAAAAATTTATGTTTTGCCAGCTGGGAGGCGGGCAAAGAAGCCTCGCTTTCCCCGCCACCGGGGCTGCTTCTACCTCAGCGCCGAACGGTCCATGCCCCCCCTACACACACACACACACCGCGTTTGCCCTGGCAGCACCCCGGCAGTAGCAGCCAAGCGAGGGAAGGAGAGGGACCGGAGAACGAAGCGGACACAGCGGCAGCCAAAGCCGCTGCTTATTCCAACAGCCGAGGACAGAAGAGGTACCTCTTCCGTCCTCGGCTGTTGCAAAGAAGCTTGTTTGCAACCCGCTCAGATTATCGCGGTGTTCCGGCTTCCGCTGCCTTGTGGGGTCTGAGGTCGACCCGGCGACACAAGCGCGTTTCGGGGTGCGTAATCCTCCGGCCACACGATAGCCGGAGAGTGAGGGAGGGTGGCCAGGTCCTCCCAGGCATCTGCTCCCTACTGCCCTCCCCAGAGGGGCTTGATTCACCCGTAGATTCTTCACCCGCCAAGAGCCGAGCCGACCGTAGCTGGGCTGCCCGACCCTAGGAACAGGCAAATTAAATGGCGGGCAAGGGGGAGCTGGCATCAGGCCGGGTGGTGACCAGCTCAGACTGAACCCAGCTTCTCGACTGGCAGAGGGAAAGAGGCCGGGAGGAGGTGGTCACGTCAACAGCTCGGTCTCCCGCCGTGTTCAAGCAGAGCTCCGGCGGGGCTTGAATCTGCATTGCAGGAAGACTCTGCTCTTGGGGTGCGCGCACTCCAGGCTTCCTCTGGAGACACCCCCCCCAACCTTCCTACAATTGCTGGGGACATCTTTCTTGGTCTGCCGGTGCCCCTTCACCTCTTCCCATGCCCAGGTGTTCCTGTGCCCGGGTGGGGGAAAAACACTTCAGGGTGCCCTGATCCATCTTCCCCCAACTGGGAGGTTTCTCCCCAAGTGTCAGTGTTCTTGGAGGACGATGTTTTGCCCAGCCTAGAAGTTGGAGAGGCTTTTTTTCTCCTCCCCAGTGAGCGAAAAGCTGGCGGGCCGGCAGGGTCGGGGGGCTGCGGGCCTGGGATTCGGGGGGGGGAGTTTTGCTCCTCGGAGCAACCCTTGCAGAGTAAAGAAAAAATTCTCGCGAGTGCAAAAAGTTGTTAATTGCGAGTGCAAAAAGTTGTTAATTCTCGCGAGTGCAAAAAGTTGTTAATTGCAAAACCTCCGTCCCTCGAATCCCAGGCCAGCAGCGAGCTGTCCATGGCTCTGGTTGCCTGTGGCTCTGGCTATGCCTCCTGCGATCTTGCCCGCCATTCTATTCGCCTGTTCCTCAGGTTGGGCAGTCCAGCTACGGTCAGCTTGGCTCTGTTTGGCTTGGGCTGCTCCTGCGCTGGGGCCAGAGAGGGCTTGTGGGCTGGACCCTGCCGGCCCACCAGCTTTTCGCTCACTGGGAAGGAGAAAAAGCGAAGCTTCTCCGTGCTTCGGAAACAACTTCTAGGCTGGGCAAAACATCGTCCTCCGAGAATGCTGCCGCTTGGGGAGAAACCTCTCAGTTGGGGGAAGATGGATCAGGGCACCCTGAGGTGTTTTTCCCCCACCTGGGCATGGGAAGAGGTGAAGGGGCACCGGCAGACCAAGAAAGATGTCCCCGGCAATTGTAGGAAGGTTGTGGGGGGTGTCTCCAGAGGAAGCCTGGAGTGCGCGCACCCCAAGAGTGGAGTCTTCCTGCAATGCAGATTCAAGCCCCGCCAGAGCTCTGCTTGAATAAGGCGGGAGACCGAGCTGTGGACGTGATCACCTCATTCCTCGCTGTGGGGCTGGGATTCGGGGGTGGTGGTGGAAGTTTTGCTCCTCTTGGGGGGGGGGGGTGGGGAGGGGGGGGGGGTGGGCCACGAGATGCGCATCTTACCGGAGACCGTCAGCTCCGGATCTTGCGGCTTTTTCGGGGTTTTCTTTAAAAAAACACCTCTCCATATGAGCTTGAAAACTTCCGAGATTGCTTAGGGAGGGAGCAGTCCTGGCAAGCGTTCCCCCCCCCCGTCCCTGCCGAAAACTCGGCTTCTGCACATGCGCAGAAGCAAAAACAAGCAAAAAAGGGGGGGGGAAAGCCAAAAACAAGCAGGTGGTGCATGCGCAATGCCGGAAATTCGGCTACTGCGCATGCACAGAAGAAAAAACCCGGAAATTTTTTTAAAAAAATTCAAAAAAAAAAGAAGGTGGCGCCCATGGACCGGCACTGACCGAACCGGATCCGTGACATCACTGTGACGTCACCAGCGGGTTGCTACCGGTTCGGGCGATCTGGTCCAAACCGGGAGGAACCCACCCCTGCTCCAAATAGTTTTTAACTTATCCAGAAGCATAGTGCATTTTGGTCTCTATATATGTCATAATCACTTTTGTTATTTTACTGATACATGGTTAGCAAGAGAACTTATATTGGTTGCTGTTTTAGAACAGACTACTTTCCCATTTTTATATTTTGTTTAAATACACACTTTTCTTTGTTTTTGATGGATCACTGGCTTGATTTTGTCTGAAGGCAGTTTATGGCATAAGCAATTTGACTTTTTGAACAATAGTTAACTTTTATCCTAATCTGTGAGCAAATGTCCTTAAGCAGCTGAATGTGGAAATACGATGATTGGACATCCATATGAACAACTACAAATCTGAACTAAATTTGATGAAATTATTGCAAACTTGCATACAAATCTCATTGATGACTTCACTGGATTTTGAAGATGATAGATATACATATAATTGATTGACTGACTGATTGATTTAATAAATTTATATGCCCTCCTCCAATTACAGGTTAACAGCTTACAACATTAAAAATCCACAACATAAAAATCTATAGTTGTTAGAATTATAAAATTGTCTAGTTTTACATATGTTTCAAAACAGAAATTGCTATATTCATTTGGTCGATGTTGAACTTGTCTATATTGCAGTATTATTAGATGAGCTGGCAAACCTGTTTCAAAATTATATACTGTATGTTAGACTACATGTCAGGGACTGCAACATCTAAATCTTTCTCCAGGGGAAAAAGACACCCTACATTCCCTGCACATATAGAGAATAATTCAAATAGCCAGCTTTCTCCATGACAAGCTTATGTATAAGATTGTGATAAGGAAACATTGGATTCATACAACTCTATTCTTGCAGCCTGAAGTTACAAAATCTAAAAGCAATTCTGTGTTATAGTAAGCTATTTCTCTAAAGATCCTTATGGCAGCAATCAGGATTATTATTATATTATATTATTATTATCTATATTTGAGCAAAGAAAGTCCCCCCCTTCATAATGTGAAGCTCATTAGTACTGATGAATAGATTCCCAGGAAAAGCATCTTGACAGCATCTTGTTAATTAACATGAATGAATGCCAGTGATGGGCTTCTCCTGGCAAGAATAGCATAGTATCTATATCCCAAACAATGGCAGGATTTGAAAAGACACAGAAGCCCTGTCTTGAAGTAGTTTACATTCCTGATGTTTTGATATTGTGCCAAAAAAAAAAATGATCATGTTTTGAACAATATGATAACCTGGAAATTTTGTCATGTTTGCTCATGAATTGCTTCTATGATCTATGTAAATATAAATATGTAGAACTTTCATTTGGTATTATCTGCATTACAAAAAATATTTTTACTTTATTATGGTGAAACTTTGGATTTTCTATTTTCTGCATTTTTTGCACTGGTTGTCTCAGTAGATCAATAAGGAAGCAAACTAGTATAAAATAAAGACATTTCAGCATTTGAATTGAGAAATGATGTCATCATATAAGACTTGAACAAATGTTAAGAAATTGTACTAAAATTAGGATAGGACAGAATGCAAAAATATGAAACGTAAATTGTAAATTGACGTTAAATTATAGTTCCTTTTTTTGGACATAGAGCTCATGATTTAAACTTGGTAAGATTACTGTTTAAGAAAGCCAAGATAATGTAATTTATGTTTTTCATCCCTAAAATTGCAATTTATTTTACAAACTACAAAATATATATTTGAATTGATATAAAATGTGTTTTAATGTTTAATTTCTGGAAGTGTACATTTGATTCATGCTTTACAAATAGAGTGCACTTGTAATTTTATTGTGTAGGATGGGACTTATTTATTCCATCTTTTTAATCTTTTTTCCTTTCTTTAATTTTCTGCTTTAAACATGATACCTAATGAAATAGGTATAGTAAATTGCACTATATGCAATTGCATATAATTGCATCGTATGGTACCATGTTAAAACTATTATTTTTAAAAAAACATAAATGACATAGCCTTAACTTTTTTTGACATCTCAAGAACTGTTTGTCAACTGGAAATGTATACAGCCTATGAGAACTGATGTTTGAGAATCAGATGTTGCTTGACTGTAAATTTGAGGTCAGCTATCAAAGTAAATGTTTTTAGTATAAACTATTGGCAAAATATAATCAGAAATCTGTTTATTTGTGAGAGACAGCTAGAATAAAGCTGTTACTACTTTAAAGCCATATTTAAGAAAAAGTGCTAAAATCAAATATTCTGTTAAAGAGAATGTGTAGTGATGCAAAAGTCTCCATTTCATATGGTAAAAAATGTCAGTTAAATTCAAATTGTATAGAACTATTTAGTGAGGACAGGAAATAGTCCTTCAAGTAACAGAAAATGTGTAGTGATGCAAAAGTCTCCTCCCTTTATGGCATAGAATTTGTAGCTGAATTAATAAATTTTAAACTTTAACTGATTTAAAGAAGGTATTGTTTGTAGAGAATGTTTGCTTTTGGCTAATAGAACTGCTACTGCTTTTTACAGATAAATTGTAAATTAATTACAGAAAAAATAAATTGTATGATAACACTAATCTGATATTTATAAAATATTACCTTGAACATATCCAGTTCAATAAAAAATGATCAAGGTCAGTTTTCTCTGACCTTGATCATTTCAAGTACTTTTTGTTTTCAGAATTTATAATTAAATAGATTTGATGCAAAAAATGGATTTGAAAGGAAGAAGGAAAAACTATTTGTTTTAATGAACTTACCATGCTCTTTTTCATTATTTGTCATGATCAGTCTCCAAACTACCTGTGATTTTGTAACTATGTGCCCTTAAATATTGAAGAACGAAATCTGTAAAAAGTAGATTTAACCCGTGTTTCAAAACAATGTATTGCCTGAATAAGTGTGAATTTAAATATCTGAAATTAACTACAGTTGACAGCAGAGAAGAGAATGATAGTTATATTATTTTCTTCTGTTCTGGAACAAATAAAAATGGGGAAGCAAAGAGAAAATTAATCCTAAGAACTTAGTAAATTAATAACAAAAACATATAACATCTTGGAGGAGGATGACATACCATGATGAGAAAGGTCATAATAGTGAAAAAGATTATCTTCCAGTGGTAAGATATGGTTGTGAAAACTGGACACTAAGAAAAAGTGAGAGAAATTAGACTACACGTAGTCCTCGACTTACAACCACAATTGAGCCCAAAATTTCCATTGCTAAGCTAGGCACTTGTTAAGTGAATATTGCCCCTTTTCACGACCTTTCTTGCCACAGTTGTTAAGTGAATCACTGCAGTTGTTAAATTAGTAATACGGTTGTTAAGTGAATCTGGATTTCCCATTGAGTTTGCTTGTCAGAAATTCGCAAAAGGTGCAACCCAGGACACTACAACTGTCATAAATGTGAGTCAGTTGCCAAGCATCTGAATTTTGATCACATGACCATGGGGATGCTGCAACAGTTGTAAGTGTGAAAAATGGTCACATTGAACTTTTTTCAGTGCCATTGTAACTTTGAACGGTCACTAAATTAATTGTTCTAAGTCGAGGACTACAGTGCCTGTATTGTCAGTCCTTTGAAGAAGGCAAGGATACATAGAACAGCAAGAATTTCAGGAATCTCTTCTTTGTTGTAAGAAGGTAGCATAACAAAGTCTTCAAAGATACCAGTTTCACTCTACCACATTTTATGAGCAGCAAAATCAAGGCGGGGCTATTATGAGTTTCTCTCCCAGGCTTTTTCCTTTTTTCCCAGGACTGACTAATTCTTTCTCCTCCCTTATTGGTTCATAGCTCCCTTCTTCCTACTCAAGCCAGGTCTGCATACTTTAACATCTGCTTTGAATTATTGATTTTGAAATAGAATCAAGTGTATCGTGGACTGCAAGAACAAACAACCAAATATGCAAGACAGAACTTGCATATTTGGAGCACCTGGCTGGATAATAAATTATGTGAGCCAGGTTGAGGAAATAGAAGAAAGGGAATACAACAGATAAATTGGATAGATGGGATCGAAAAGATTATTGGGATGTCTGTGGAAAAGCTATACATTATTATTAGAAGGAGCTCAAGACAGAGAGCATCTGTCTCTACGGTCACTGGAATGAAACTCTCTTCTAAAGTTAACATGGCAAAAATCTAGTGCAGTATTCTTTTATTTAATTGAGTTAATTTGCTTTAAAAGTAAAATCAAGTAATTACATTCAGCAAACCAGAATGCTTCCTCTAGGTATTTGAGAAGACGTGTTGGCTTACAGGCTGTGACAAGCCATTTTTCACCAAAGAACAGTGTAATGACTCTGGTGATTTATTTCACATGACTGCTTATGATGCAGAAGTTTCTCTTTAAAAAAAAACAAACCTTACTTTGTGGTAATCCTTAACACGACAGTGTGGGAGATTGTTTTAATTAGCCTAGTATGCTATATTTTTAGTTTACATATTGAAATACATTGATATTCAGAATTATCCTTTTTTGATGGGTTTCTCTTGAAATCAGTTCATGAGAAATTGAGTAACCATAGAATCCGGCCTTTCTGGGTGTTTGACATTTGCACCTTCTGCTTTGCTTTCCAGTATAGCTGCACGTGTCCCATATCTTTACCTTTTGTGGCAGGGGCTCTCAGACTTTGGGATATCACAACTCTCTAAAATAAATTTTGCAAGCCTTTATGAATAAAACTAATGGTTTTACTAGGGAAATATATTACTTTGATTATATTTATGTGTATGCATATGCCAAAAATAATCTTTTATAATATGCATAATAATTTAAAAAGTATAAATTTTTGATGATTTAAATTTCTTTACGCAGGAACCAGGTATAAAACTCATTTATAATTTAGTAATTCTCAGAAGCCTAAGCTCAATTATGGTGCCTAAGGCACTTTTTAAAAACATTGTGATACTTAAGTTATGTCTCCCAGTTTGAGAATCTATGATTTATGCCATTTGAGCTGTGGCTTAGGGCCACTCCTCAGGCAAATAACTCTCAATTGTCTCCATTCACACAACACCCTAAATTAGAATGAAGCCACATTTTAATTAAGCAAGAACCTCTTATGGTCCACAGTGTGTCCCAGAATCATAATGCCACGTAACACATCCATTCTGTACCCGAATATTCTAGAACTTGGAATATTAGAGCCTTGTTTAATTTTAAAACAACTTCATGCAATTTTCAATTTTCATATTTTATTTCCAGCATCATAGCTGTGCTTTGCACAAGGCAAAAGTAAACACTTTCTGCTAGGGTGCTGATGTGGTTAAACTAGTTTATACAATTTTATTCTTAATTCAGAATACATAATGCCATGCCATATTTTTGATGCTAACTTACTGTGCTTACTAGTATGCTACTCCAAAATATTTGGTAAGGTTCTTATTAGGCAACATTTAAAACATTTCATTATTTGATATTACTACAGCAGATCAGTATATAAAATAATCTGATTAAGGTAAATACAGCTAATGAACAATGATGATATTTTGAGGTATTTTTATTTATTAAGAAAGTATATTTTAAATTCTGAGCTGACTAATACTTATATAATAGAGCAGATAACATTAACATTTGGATAACATACCGTATTTTTCACACTATAAGACGCACTTCCCCCCCCAAAAAAAGTGGGTGGAAATGTCTGTGCGTCTTATAGAGCGAATTTTATGGTGGGGGGAAGGGGGGTTGGTTCCCCACCTCCGGGGAATGCTGGAGCCTTCGCTGCCGAGCAGCTGATTGGCGGTTGGATCAGCCTCCCGGAATACTGCCGATCAGCTGTTCTAGGTGGCGGGGATTGTTGCCGCTAATCGCCATCGCTGCTGCCGAATGGCGATCGGCAGTGGTGGTGAATGGTGGCGGCGATCGGCAATCCCTGCCACCTACAACAGCTGATATGCGGTATTCCGGGAGGCCGATCCAACCTCCAATCAGCTGCTCGGCAGCGAAGGCTCCAGTGTTACCCAGCGCCAGCGGCAGCGCAAGGATGCTAGCCAGATGAATACCGGATGGATGCTTGGAGGCAGAGGCAGATTTTTTTTTATTGTTTTCTTCCTCTAAAGCTAATGTGTATCTTATAATCCGGAGCGTCTTATAGTGCGAAAAATACGGTATATTTTAACTGTGCCTTCAGAAACCTTTGAATATCAATATGTTTTTGTTTGAAAGTGAGTATGGGTAAAAATGATTTTGAAGTCATCAGAAAATAATAAAAAAGCACATCTCTCATTGTGGGACAGAAAAATGAATATCATGAGAAATGTTGACATTTTTATCAGTAAAAACAAAAATTTTAAGACATCCACCAAACAAAGTTATGTGTAAAGAGACTTGGATGATCACGTTAACAATTGTGATTGAACAAGATTTGTGTTCCTTTATGAAACTGTTATTTCTTTCTTTGAGGATTGTATTAAACAATTTATAGTTGTATTAATAGTTAACAGATTTCTACAGTGAATAGCATTCTGTGCTTCAGCCAACAATTAGATGGAACTCTGCTTATGTTACACAATGTTGTAGGTCATCAGCAGAACATGATGGATCAGAATTAATGTTAGAAGATATACATTCAGATGATGAAATAATGCCAAGAGATGTGAACAGCTCTGATGATGATGAAGATGATACAAATTCAGACTCCAGTAAAGGGGAGTCTGATGCACAAGAAAACAAGCAAGTAAGATTGTAACATTTACTTACATAATCTATTTTGTCATGAGTCTTTAGATAATATTGTTAACAGTTGGGGGGGAAATTAAAGCAATAGGAAAAAAAAATGCCATGACTTCTTTTATTACAGAAAAGACTATATTTATTGATGACTGGAAACCCCTTTTCTCAAGTTTTTATGACTTGGGAAACCCCAAGTTTTTTATTTAAAAAATGAACTTGTTATTTATGGTTTTGATGATGAGACAGGCTAGATAGTAGAAAGAAGTCATGAAGTAATTTTAAAGAGTGAGGCTAAAATATATTTCTGACTGCTGTAAAGAACATCAGAAGCCACTTCTTTATGGCTTTTCCTTTATCTCTTTCTTTATATCTTGCTATTTCTTCTACAGGTAGTCCTTGACCTATGACCACAATTGAGCTCAAAATTTCCATTGCTAAGCAAGACAGTTGTTAAGTGAGTTTTGCCCCATTTTATGACCTTTCTTGCCACAGTTGTTAAGGAAATCACTGCAGTTGTTAAGTTAGTAACACAGTTGTTAAGTGAATCTGGCCTCCCCATGGATTTCGCTTGTCAAAGATCACAAAAGGTGATCATATGACCCCAGGATATTGCAATCATCATAAATACATGCCAGTTGCCAAGCATCCGAATTTTTATCATGTGACCATGGGGATGTTGCGATAAATGTAAGTGTGAAAAACAGTGATAAATCACTTTTTCACTGCCACTGTAACATTGAACAGTCACTAAACAAATAGTTATGAGTTGAGGACTACCTGTATTTTCTAACTGCACTTTTAACTTTTTTGTTAATTCTTTCTATTTTACTTTTTCTATTCTAAATTAGTTTGCTGCAATTCTTATTATTGTTTATATATATATATATGTGTGTGTGTGTGTGTGTGTGTGTGTGTGTGTGTGTGTGTGTTTCTCTGTTAAATCACCTGGTATACCCAAATATGGGAGAAAGCATACTGCTTCCTTTTTTGCCTTTCAGCCCCTCCAGGGGCCATCCAGACAGTTAGTTACAAATGACAGTCCGTTTCTATATGTTATATTTTTTTACATAAATAAAGGGAGACTAGTATAGATCTATTTCAAGCTATTTAGCTCTCATCAGCTAGCCACACCCTTATGGGATTAGAACCCGGGCACCTTGCCCAACAAGGCAATTT
>QLTV01000769.1:1521460-1578653 GCA_003457575.1 Thermophis baileyi | reverse complement strand
TATATATATATATAATATGAAAGACAATAGAGCTGCATGCAATAAAATTATAGAAATTTTATGTGTAAAAAATTAATGTCTAAAATACACATAATCCAGTAATGTTGCTTTTTTACCCTTCCTATGTTGTTTTTTTAATATTTGCTTTTATTTTTAGTTTAGGGCATCTGGGAAGAAAACAAAGGTTTATCATATTGCTAAAGAAATCATGAGCTCAGAGAAAGTGTAAGTATCTGTGTGGTACTTAATTAAATCTACTTTCCCTTACCTTTCCTCTCCCTTTCCACTGAGATGCTTTTGTTCTTCTCTTGGCAATAGGTTTGTAGATGTTCTAAAGCTCCTGCACATTGTAAGTATTTAATTTTACTTTTATAAACATATGTTTAGTTTATAAACATCTTAGCTTAATCATCTCTGAAATTCTTCAAAAAATTGTCTTAAACTAGGATTGTTATAATGTTCCTCTTTGTAAAAAAATTAAATCTCATGGAACTCTGCTAACAAGTTAAAACAGAAGGGATGTAATCATGATGTTTGATCCAAATTCTGCAAAAGTTTTGAATCGTAGATGGGGATGTTCTTAAGTCTTTAGATTCAGAACTAACAATGTTGAAAATAAGCACATGATAGACAGAAAGGAATTCATATACATTCCCAGAAAGGTCAAAATGTAGTAGAACCAGAGATTTGTTTTTGACATCTCAACATTCTTCATTTGTGTGTACATAGGTGAACCTTCATATATTAGGAAAATATAATGTAACTATATTGTATAATGTTATTATATGTATTATACAATATGTATTATTAGTTGTATTATACAATACAACTATATTGTATAATGTTATTATATAATCTAATCATAGTTGTGATCCATAAGCCTATAAAATGTGGGACTTAGTTTATGATAATTTATGCAATTAAATGAGAGCAGAATACAATCTCTTATAAGGTGCTTTAGGAGCAAATGTTGCACATTGTTATTCGACAGTGAAAAATAGTAAAATGATATATTGTTATTTATTTCACTCTTAGAATGTTTAGGCTTTATTTATATGTGTTAAAAACATGTAAATGGAGAAATATACAATAAGACTTGAATAATCTGGTAGTATTATTTTAACTAAGCTTTTAAGTAACTGCCCCTCTCCCTAGCATATTCGAATATTACCAAAAGTATGTGAGCTTGACTTACTAGGCATCTACATTTAAAGTTGACTGTTGAGATTTTTCTTTTCCTTTGGCAATCAAAGTTCAAAGGCCAAGGCTCCTTGACAGTTCAGAATTTCTTAATTTTGTAGCCTATCATCTGTGAAATCCAAAATACCTCAACAAAGATTCTACCTCCTATATTCCTTTATATTTTTAGGAGTAAGGCTAAAAGGGTGAAGTTGGATGCATATTTAAAGAGCTCAAGCTAAGTTTTTGTTTGTGCAGAAAATTAGGCTTCATTATATGATCACTATTAAAACTGATGGAATAGGAACCTATAGCTTTACAGAATAGGCTATTAAAAGTTTATATTCCAAATTGATAGCTCTACACAGTTCTTGTTTAAAAAATCTTTCCAATTTTCAGATAGCACTTTTATTTTTTTAATTCTTTATCTTTCTTACTGTGTCATCCTATAAATTGCTTACTATTCATTTTTAGATATATAATTTTAGCTGCATTGGAAGCCCTGGCAAAATGTTTGATTTCACAAGCAGCAAGAACAAATGAAAATTTAGAATTTGGGCAAATAGACACTACTTTAAAAAGGATTCCTTTGGGAACCAGTTTGCGCTTGTTAATTCACCTAATGCACGTGTGTCAAATTCGATTGCATCACGGGCCAGATCGTGACATATCATGACTTTTTTGCCTTTGCGGAGCCAGGGTGGGTGTTGCCTGTGCATGATGTATGTGGCCTGCGGGCTGCCAGTTTGTCAGGCCTGCCCTAATGGCTATTATCTAGGTAGCATGGCAAGTGTATGGGTGAGGAACATATGATAAATATGTCAGATAAATTCAGAGATTAGTTTATGTACCAAATTTAGAAAGCTGCCCAAATTCTGGATGGCATACAACAAACCTAGGCAATGGGCATGAATGCTTTAGTACAATGATATCTGCATATAATGTTGAAGTGATAATCTGCATATTAGAAATTAGTGTGATTAGGCAGTGAACATGAATGCTTTGTACTTTCAAAGAAGAACATTTAAGATTTCCTTTCACGAAAAGTACTCTGATACAAATATCTTCAATTTTAAGATGTTCCAACTCTGTTATTCTATTCTATTCTATTCTATTCTATTCTATTCTATTCTATTCTATTCTATTCTAATATTGTCATTATTTTTCAGTGTTGTTTCAGTGTTACAGAAATAGAGTTTACTGAGTAGCTATATGCACTAAATTTAGGAGGGCTTATCAGAGCATTACAAGTCACTTTTGAAACTGTTCCAAACTCAGTCTACAACATACAGCAGAATGTGTGTATGCTGATGAATAGCAGAAATACAGCTTCAATGTATGAATAAATTTATTTGAGGGTAGTAATAAATATTCTAATGTTAGCAAAAAAAATGACCATCAAAAAAGGATAATTTATTTAACAAAACGGGCTGCATATTGCACTATTTACAGTAACAGCTGCATATTAAAGTTGAGAGGCATTATAATTCAATATTATAGTTCTGCTCAGCAAACAATATAGTAAAATAAGCTTCTTGCATTTTTTCTGTGTCATTTTGTTTGTATGACAATGAATTTGGATTGCATATACTGAGAAGAATTTATGATTGCTTTTTATCTGTCTTTCTGAAAAGCTATTTTTCTTCTAATCTTGTACAAAACAAGATTATATATCCATTAATATTTGTATCAGTGAATCAACAGATGCTCAGATTTATTTTTGGGCGCTCAGGGTGTTTCCTCCCCTTTTGCTTAGCTAGAGCATTAGTGGAAGTATACATCAGTTATTTTCTTTGGGGGGGCTACGTTGAGAGGAGAAGTAATTATTGTGTTATTTGAGCCCAAAAAAGCTACATCTCAGTGTTGTTTTTGATTGATCCATGTTCATGAATAGGTGTGTTCAAGATTGATGCATAAGTGTATTCAAGAATGGGACATAATAAATGGAAAGTGCATACATTCCCAGCATTTTTCCTCTAGCAATTTTAAGCATTTCTATTAATATTAAGAAAGTTAAATGTTGCTTATGCTATTGAGTTCCATATTAAGCAATAGCAGTTACTTGGCTTATTTCTTTGTATGTGAAAATCATAAACCCCCAAGGATGCAAGAAGTTAGTTAAATGTTGCCAGTTGGCCCCCATTGCATGAAACACTTTATTTCCATATGGACAAAGCCATCTGTTTTACCTTGGAATTTAATGTACTTTAGGCTTTAATACCAAGAGGCATCCCCATCCCTTCCCATTCCAGTTTTAGGTCATGCAATGTTAAAAGGAGGTTACAGTAAACTAAAAAAAAGTGGAAAAGCCTACTAATATTCATTCCTCCGATGCACTGTTTTTAAAATTGTGCACAAGCCAATGTTTCAAACAGCTGTGCATCTGTGTATATAATTGCTGTACCTTATTTGCATTGAAAAGCATGCAGTTATGAACACATGGAACAAATCGATTCTAATTTGATTTTTCTGATGTCTCCAACATACGGATATTGAAATTGTTTTGGGGATATGGAAGCCATAATGAGAAGGAAGCAAAAGCACAAGTACTGAAATTCCATTTCAAGTTGGCAGATGTGGGGGAAGATAATTCTCTATTTAGTGTGCATTTAGATTTGCACAAGAATCAGCTGGTTTGTAGGTGATATATTTTACTAATTGTGATAGATTATTGTACAAGCGATATATACATTTTAATAATGAATATCGATTAGTGTGTAATTTAGTCAGATATGCCTTTTGCAGGAGAGCATACTATGCACTTTAAACATAACACAACTAAACATTTTATAAAACATAACTCCTGACACATCTACTCTCTATGGTAATGTAGCTATTTTGCTAGGAGATCTGCATAAAAACAATAATAGTAGGATTGATTGACTGATTATGTACCATCAAGTCATTTTCAACTCCAAGTAATCATATATGTAAATAGATTTTTTTCTCCATAAAATAGCAACAGTAGTAATTTTATTCATCATGTGTTTATAAGTAAGAAAAATATCAACACAATAAAACAACAATATTGTAACACATTACAGTAAATCATAACCATGATATAAAATGAATCTATGACATATACAATACTAATATAACATCTATATATTCAAATTAATAGCTGCACTTTTAATAATTTAAATGATCTAATTCCAAATGTTATTCAAGTGGGAGTCAATTCCAAGCCAGCTGACAAAAGATTCTCAACTATGATGTGGCTCTTCTAGTATGTAGCAGAACCAATTGACCCTGGTCTGATAATTAGATCAGAAGCACAGATACAGGAATAACCAGCAAGTCTTTTGAATAACTGGACATGTCTATATGCAGGACACAACATGTCATCATTTTACACTATATCTTTCCCAAATTCCCATCTAGTGCAATACTTGGCAGTTAAAAAAACTAGGAGTAAAATGTACAGTCCAGAATAGTACAAACAGCAGCATTTTAGACATAAAAAGTGGAATGAAGCCTTGAGTAATGCACACTTATTTATTTATTAAATTTTTATGCTGCCCATCTCACTGATACAGTGACTCTGGATGGCTTACAATATAATAAAAGGTTAAAAATACTAGAAAACAATTAAAATTAAAAAATGAATAGAAAAGATTGAATAGAAAAGCTAAAATCAAGATGATCGATGGCCTGGAGGTGGAGATCCTCTTTACCTTGTCAGCCATGCCCAATGTAGCTAATCTCTGTTGGGGCTCTAGGCCAAGTGGCAGAGCCAAGTTATTAGGCTCTTCTGGAAGGCCAGGAGTGTGGGGTGGACCTTACCTCTGATGGGAGAATATTCCAGAGGGCAGGGGGCCACAACAAAAAAGGCTCTTTTCCTGAACTTTGCCAGCCAAAGTTCTTTGGCCAATGGGAACTGAAGTAGGTCATTTTTGCTGGAACGAGTGGGGTGGGCTAATCCGATCAGAGTAAGGCAATTCCTCAGATACCCTGGACCCATAAAGGGCTTTATAGTTAATATTTAACATCTTGAATTGAAGCTGGAATCAAACTGACAGCCAGTACAGCTCGTACTATGTCTCATGTGCCATCCAAGGGGCCACTAGAACTGTCCACACTTCTGTGTTCTGTACCAATTGTAGCTTCCAAATACTTTTTAAGGGTAGCCCCATGTAGAGCATGTTACAGTAATCCAATCAGGAGATGATCAGGGCATGAATGACATAACTCTTTGTGGTCCTGTTCTAGTGTTGTAGAATGGAAGGTAGGGGTCAGTTTTTCTGATACATGCTCTAGGATCATAAATTACTGGCTACTGTCACAACACAGGATTAATCATTTTTAAAAAAACCAGTAGTCTAGTTCTTAAACTGAATGGTCCTTGCGCAACCCTAATATGGAACATCAAGAGTTATGTATATTACAGCTACTACTTGTTCTATAAATCTTCTGAAACCTACAATCCTGGACAGACTAAGGTATCTCAAAATTTCAACTTGATTGATGCAACCTACTTTAGCTATACTTTCCTGGGAAACTCTTGGAAGAAGTAATACACCAGTAGGATACAACAATCAGTGCTATAATTCATACAGTATATTTCTTATCACATCAGACATATAAAGTCGTGTTCTAATTTTATAAATGAATCAAACAATTCAAGGACATATCCATAGTGTATAATAAAACCTCTTACTAACAACTTTTTGGAAAAAGTGTTCTATAGAAGAATTTTTGATAAATAATCCTTCCTGCCAAACTACAATTTCCTGCTTTCTTTGCAGGAAACAATGAGGGTTAAAGTGATATGAGATTATTTTATATATTTTCAATATAAATTAAGATAGGAGTTAACTAAGTCAGAGAAATGGTTTATATATTTAGTCATGTCTTTTCAACACAAACTTCCAAGAGATTGAATCTATATTTTGTTCAGGCTTGTTTGAGCTTGTCTTCCTTTCCAAAGTCTATTTTACCTTGGATTGCTTATCTGGTCCTAGAAAGTTGGGTAAATGGATAATCAATGTCCATACAGAAGAAAGAAATGTAACCTGCATTGTTGTTTGGAGGCTGGTTTCTCAAAGTATGTGTATATGTTTCTCACTTGCCCTGTAATAGGATTTTCGGGATTCAGTGGCACATGCTTCTAGGCAGTTTGGAAAGCCAGTAATTGAAGATAAGATTCTGAATCAGATCTTGTACTATCTACCTCAGCTATATGAACTTAATCGGGATCTCCTGAGAGAACTAGAAGAACGCCTTTCTCATTGGTAACATTTTCTGTCTCTCTCTCTCTCTCTCATTCTTTCTGTACCTTTTGCCTCTCATGGAGATTGATAGAATATCTTGATGAGTATCAGACTTCCAATAATGTTTAGGGTGGAGAATAAGGTAATTGTCCAAAGCCTAAATTTAGTTCACAAGCTACTGGGAGCCCTTTGAATGTAGGTAGCTACTTGGAATATATGTTGAAAGTAAAGCCCCTTTGGTTCTGAGCTTATTACAGCAACTGGACTAAATTTTCAAAGAAACCTAACTATGAATAACCTAGATCTGAGTGTGGCCTCTTTTGAGATTCCTTGACCTCTGGATGCAGAATATATAAGGACAGAAAGGGGTAGAAAGAGAAAATATACCCCCACACACACAGAGAGAGAGAGAGTTAGTCCTCAACTTACAACCATTCGTTTAATGACCATGCAAAGTTACAACTGCATTGAAAAAATTACTCACCAATACCAGTACTCACACTTACAACCATCACAGCATCTCCACAGTCACATGAGCAAAATGTGGGCACCTGGCAACTGGCATGTGTTTACAATGGCTGCAGCATCCTGGAATGATTTGATCGCCATTTACGACCTTCCCAGCCAATTTCTGACAGGCAAAGTTGGAAAATTGGGGAAGTCAGATCTACTTAATGACTATGTGATTCACTTAACAACTACAGTGATTCACTTAATCATGGCAAAAAGGTCATAAAACTGGGTGTGACTCACTTGACAGCTGTCTTGTTTAAGCAATGGAAATTCTGGTCTCAATTGTGGTCATAAGTCGAGGACTACCTGTACTGCATTCTTCAGCTGCAAATTCTAATTGTTTACTGTGTTGAATTCTAGGATTGACCATCAGAGAATTGCTGATATATTTGTGAAAAAGGGGCCTTACTTAAAGATGTATTCAACTTACATAAAAGAATTCGATAGGAATATAGCCCTTCTTGATGAACATTGTAAAAAGAACCCTGGGTTTGCGGCTGTTGTTCGAGAATTTGAGGTAATTTAATCTTTTCAAATATATTGGTTTCCACGTCATCTACAGACTCTGGGTTTAAGGACAGTTTTATGTACTGTAAGTTCAGGATATAAAATGCATATATCTTTTTTTCAGATACAGTGTACATATGAATGAGGGTTTTGTGAGGGTTAGATTGCACATATGTTAAGGGGTTAACAATCAATATTTTGATATAACTATATCAATATTTTGATATAACTCAAAATATTGACCTAAAAATGCTTATAAGGTCCATGATAGCTTTGGTTCATATAATATGATCAGAAAACCCCATCACTTTGCTATTAAATGTTAGCATTAGCCAAGGCTTTTGGTAAAATCATTTTTCACTTCAGATGAAATCTTTTGCCAAAATGCACATTTAAAGCACTACGCCTCCATGTTTAGTTTCTTTGTGTATTTGAACGTAAATCTATGAATCTATCTTTGTATATTTGAACATGAATCTATATGAAGGCATAATGCCTCAGCTTCACTAAGAAGAAAAATATCCATTTTCTTCAATGTTTTACAGTTGGGTATCTGCCTAGTATGGATGAATTATATTCGGCTCATTCAGGAATGGGCAAAGACAAAACAGTGAAACTTTTACAATCATAGCAACGTGACATGCTATTTATTGTTAGAGGTCATTTCTAAAGTGTAGCCAGCCCATAATAGTCCTCTGGTGGTATAAAAATTAACATATAGTCACAAGGATGATAACTGCTTCATCTGGTTCAAATCAACTCTCACTACAAATGTTAAAGTAGGTTGCTTTAAATGAAGTTAGTTGGTGTGGAAATTCTATAATTTTATTTTTCAGATGAGTTCCCGCTGTGCTAACTTGGCACTGAAACACTATTTGCTGAAGCCAGTTCAGAGGATCCCTCAATACAGGCTTCTTTTAACAGGTAAGGCTAAACTTTACAAGCTAAAAATATTTGTGTGGGTGTATGTGTATGTGTATAATAAAGGGATAGCAGTATTTTATATAGGCCATTTGATTCCCCCCCCCCTAAATTAAATGTTTTAAAATATCACTTTGTTCTGTATTTTAATGAGTAAATTTTGCATGTGTAACAATTGGGTAAGCAATAATAGAAAATTATGTAACAAAAGTAGGAATTTCCAGTGTATGGTCATTCTTTTGCATAAGCCATTTTTGATGTGTTTTTATTCTGTAAAACAGTTACTGCTATTTCAGTTCCTTCAGAACCAAATTATAGGATTACAGTGGCTGAACTATTCATGTCCCATTGATGAAGTTTTGAAGATGCTCAAGATCCTCCTGTCCACCTAATAGATTACTTTGACATCCACTGCTACATAATGGCTAACCATTTTTATACATGCAGTAAATCTTTCACTGGCTAATAGCTGTGATTAGAATTAATAACACTGTCTTAAAATTATTTAAACCAAAAGTTCAGAGCTGATGCTTTCAATAAAAAAATGAAGGAGAACTTCAAGAGTAAACTGGATATTATTTTTGTATTCCACTGGTATGGAAAACAGAAATTGGAGGGGGGGTTATTTTGTTTTCAATATTTTGACTGCATTCATAATGATAATGAATTATGGGAATGAGTTGAAACTCTTTTGTGATCAATGAGAGGCAAAAAAATTGTATTTAATGAAATGAAACATGTTTTATTTTTATAGATTATCGAAATGTTGCCTTTGTTGCCAAAGGTGCAGAGAATGGTATTTTTGCTGAGTTAATGAATTTCATGCTATTCGGGTTTCCTCACTTTTTTTTCCTGATAGTATGTTAGTGCAAGTGGCAGATCAGGAGATACAAATGTTGGTTCTGGTCTTGTTCATACTGTGGTTTTTGGAAAAATTTGAAACTGCTGGGTGAAATATGAAAGAAAATAACTTAGCAAGTTGTCTTTCTTGATTGACAAAAGTTCTTCCATTTTATTATCTAGTTGACTGCAGTTTAAATGATAATTCTGTTAATTAGTCTCTACTTAATCATTTACATATGAACAAGTAAGTGATTTCTCCACTTCTTTGGATTTGTGTACCTGAATTACTAAATATGAAATATGCTTGTTCTAAGGAAATATTGCTGTTTCTATAAATCTCTGAAAACATACAAGCTACATGTGCAGATATACGCATGTTTTTGCTTCCATTCTTTGATATGAGTATCGTATCTTATTGTGGACAATGCATAATCCCTATGACTAGTTCCTAGATAAAAAGGAAAGCCTTTGTTTGCATGGGGCTTTAAAACAGAACCATGAAACGCTTCCAGTTACTTTAGCTCCCTTGAGACTGAAGTCAGTGAGACTTAATAGATTCAGCTGGATGAATTATTGTGGCCTACATTCAGTAGCTCAGTAATCCCAGAACCATTGTTACAGTCCTGAACTTTCCAGTTACTAATTCAATGAAAGAAATTAGAAAGAGATATAGTTCCTGTAGCTGAAACTATTTACAAGAGAAAATGAGCCTTGGTACTTAAAAAAGAACTGTAGTATAGTAGAATAGCCTCTGATTAAGACAAAACAATCCATTTGATTTGGATCGTGAAATTGATACGTCTTTTTTTTTAAGGAAATGATCATGATATTTGGAAAAGGTGCTACCAGGTTTTGTGCCATCATAGACTAATATAGCTCTATTCCTATAATATAAAGACTCTGTGTTTTCCTTTTTGTTATATTTTTGAGAATTAATTGCAGGTAGTTAATGAAGTAGTAGTGAACTTCTGCAGTAGGCCTGAGAAAGGGAGCTCAAATCCTGAAGATCTCAGTTCCCTTTCTCTATTCCAGCACAGTTATTCCCTTCTGCACACAGAGGAGAGGGGAACCAGAGAAAGGAAGCTTCGACCCTGAAGATCTGAACTTTCTTCCTCTGTCCCGGTGCAGTAGTTCCATTCTGCACATGGAAGGGAGGGGAACTGCCATGCTGGGCTAGAGAAAGGAAGCTTGGATCTTGAAGCGCCAAGCTTCCTTTCTCCTGCCCAGCACAGAGGGCCTATTTTGCAAGTGCAGGGGAGGGGAAGATTTGGGGTAGGCCAGGGAAATGAAGCTTGACCTTTGGGATCTGAGCTTCCTTTCTCTGGTCCAATGCAGGAGTTCCCTTCCCACATGGAGGGGAACTATCTGCCCTTCTTTGGCAGACTGCTCTTTTACTCTGTCTGCTTAACAACTTGCATGGTTGCTTAACAACTATAACTGGGA
Organism: Thermophis baileyi; assembly: GCA_003457575.1. Classification (NCBI taxonomy): domain Eukaryota; kingdom Metazoa; phylum Chordata; class Lepidosauria; order Squamata; family Dipsadidae; genus Thermophis; species Thermophis baileyi. Next base: position 1,568,037 of record QLTV01000769.1, on the reverse strand, counting down.
GAGCTGGCATTGCAGTTGTTAGCAAAATGATCACATGGGCATTTCATTTAATGACCACAACAACTTAGGATCAAAATTCCAGACCCAATTTGGTTGTAAGTCAAGGACTACCTGTATAAATGTTAAGCATTTAAGTATACTATGTCATTGTATTGAAATAACATATTTTAACAAGATTCTTACTAACATAATAAAAAAAAGGGGGGGGGAATCTGTTTTAAAAAAAAGACCCAGATAGAGGGTCACTCTGTGTACTGTGGGAAAGCATCCTTATTTGTCTCTCTAGTGCTCTTATTTAATAATAAAAATATATCATTAGGTGATTTTTCACTTCATCAAACACCATCTTCTGCACCTTCATTGTATAGCAAATTGTTTGTAAACTGAGGCTGGAGGAAAGGATTAGGAAGCCTCTATATAGATCAGGATATTGTATATAAACACTAGAGAAAGTCAAACCGAAAAAATAGCTGCACAATGTACCATTTACATATTGTATAATTGTTCGACTGCATCAGCTTATATTAACCCCTCTTCCTTTATGTGTCCTCCAGCTGAAGAAAAACTTAATGACTTGTTCTCCTTTGCATGTGCTACTTTCTAATGTAGTGGTAGAAATGGTAGAATTTTAAGTCAGTCAAGATGTGATACAACTTTGGGTTGTATTATTGGAACCATAATAATTAAGATGGTTTTAGGTTTATAGCATGTGGACTAATTATGCATTAAATTAGCAAATTTTCCTTCTAATCTCCCATAAACAGGTTAGGTTATGTTGCAAGTTTCACCTAGTATATACTTTGGAAGCAATTGTACAATTTTATATATTGCAGGGCTCCTTGTTCTATAGAAAAGGACAGCTGGTTCTAGAACAGTTCTGGCTCAGATTAATCTCTGATAGAAACGTTCCAGTAGAACTACTTTAATAGAGGAGCAAAATGTTCCTCTGGGTCTTTTCTGACTCAAAAGGATCATTTATTTCCTTTCCTTCCGTTTACTCATATCCTGCTCTTCCTCTTCTTTCTGTGGACTATTATTACTTACAACATCCTCTTTTTGATACTACTTCTTTGCCAGAATAGCACTGTTGTGTATTCCTTAACTTTTGCATTAATTAGAAGTTCAAATACTTGAAATAAATAACCAAAAATGCTGTGGTTCTGTAGAAATAAAAAGGTGGCTTTTCCCCCTAATATCTTTGTCATATTAAACTTGAAAGTAGAAAAAAATCTTTATGTGGAAAAAAGAATTATGTTAAGGTGGATTCAGAAGATGGATTGTATTATACTGTGAATTTTAAGGAAATCTCATGTAAATAATAAATATTTTTGTGTGAGAGATCTGCATAGATATTAAGGCAAAAAAGGGGAAAGGAAGTTTGGGCGTAAATCTATTAAATAAAAAATGTATCAGTTCCACTTCTTTGTCAGTGTCTCCTTGGGTGTCTTACCATTTAGATAAGGCATTGCCATTTTAAGCATTTAGCTCAATTCTCAATTGTTTTGATTTTGTTTTAGCAAGAATCTGAAATGGGTGTTTCTCTCTCTCTCTCTCTCTCTCTCTCTCTCTCTCTCTCTCTCTCTCTCTCTCTCTCTCTCTCTCTCTCTCTCTCTCTCTCTCTCTCTCTCCAGGGGCTTTTGGGTTTTCACAGATTTGAGGAATCTGATTTGCTGGAATTATTTTGTAGTAAGCTCGGCCACCTAGTGGCCGAGAGCAAAACTGTTAGTAAGACCACAGTCCAATTTATTAGTGGAAAAGTGTCACTGAACATGCTGGTAAAAGTACGCTGTTAGAATTTTCAATAATTTCTTTCTCCCTTGAAACTAAAAGCTTCTGATTCCCTCATAGCAAAGAGAGAAATGTTCCTCGTATACAACATGCCAGTATTTTGTATCTCAATTTGTCAGAACCCTTCAATACGTAAAAATCTTTAATATTGTCTAGTTTAGCTTGTACAAAACTTTCACTTCATATTTCAGGTCGTTAATTTTTATTGATCTCATGGCTGTTTTTGATAATAACATCATTCTGTTCCCCTTGCAGATTATCTAAAGAACCTTTTAGAAGATTCAGCTGACTTCAAAGATACTCAGGGTAATTATTTTGTTGAATATTAGTTATTGAAATAAAAATCTTTGCAGAATCAAGGAATGTAAAATCTTCTGAGATCAGGAATGGGTTTATCAGTATAGCTCACTGCAGAGTTTCCAAAAACAAACAAGCTTTGCTTTTAGTTGAAAAAGGTGTTCTGGTAATTGCCTAGAAATCAATCTTAAATGAATCCTAAAGCTACATAAAGGTTACCATTCTGGATGGTTTAATTGTAGTCAAGCAATTGAGAAGATTTATGTACCCCTTTGGGCAACTGAAGTGAGAGTTCTCACTTCCCCTTCTAACATGATGCTATCATTGAGTGTGACATCGAGGGGAGAAGAGATAACTTTTTGGGTTGTGCACAGTTCAAAAAGGATTCTGAGGAAATGCCTTAGACTTTACTTAAGAACAGGTTCTCTCTACTATTTTTTCAAGGAGTTTGACTTTCTAGATTTTCATGTTTGAAAATGGCTGGGCTCCCATAATGAATAGCAGAGAAATGCTATGCTCAATGTGGGGTCTGCCCAGCTTGGTATCCTCCCAGATGTGTTAAGTTTTAAGTCCCGTAATTCCAAGTAGCCATCCATAATAATATATATTTAAATCCAACATATGCCCAGCTTGTGTAAGGAATTTAAATGATTTAAATAAATTCTGGAAGATAACACCTAAGTTTTTCCACATAGTGTTTGAACTTAAGTATACAGCCAGTTTTATACTGATTGTAACTGCAGCTACTTAGAGAAATTCATAGTTCTCCAAGCTGAAATATATTTATTAAATATTTCATTTTATTCCCTCTAAAATTATACTGTCCAATGCTAAGATTTTTGGTAGATATAGAATACTATATAAATAGCATGAGGCAATCCAGTAGACTCACTTAATACAATTAAACTCCAGATTACAGTGAAAGAACAAACTGCCTCCTAGCTCTGCTTAAGCAAAGAAAGCCTATTTTAAAAGGACGGCCAAGTGCACCCTTGGGTGCAGAGAAGCACCTTTTCTGATCTGTTTCCCTTTTACCGCATGGCTGGATGAAATTTTGAGCAGGTACGCTCTGGAGGTCCTACACAATGGGCAGGCACTGCCATATGCATTCAAATTTAACACCCAGTATTTTAATTGGGCCTAGAAGTTAATTGGTAATAGGTGCAGCAACTCTAAATGGGTGATATTCTGCCAAATCTGGTTTCCCTTGCTACCGGTAGCAGTTTGGTCACTGATTTTGTACCATTTGTAACCTCTGAATCATCTTCATAGACAGACACAGATAGACCATGCTGCAGTAATCAAGTTCATGAGCTACCATCATTAAGATTTTCTTGATAAGTTGGAAGTCCTTAATAAGCTTATTGTACTTTGATTGCTTTTAAAGTATCTTATTAATAAGGGTACCAATTTTCTGTAAGGTGATTTCTTCCAGTTAGAACAATCTATTTCTGATACGTTTCAAGCAGTGCCCATATAGGAGAATCAGAATGTAAGTATTGAATACATAATAAAGCAATATAGAATATATAAGAATAATTCTATGTTCTTTTTAAAGATGCTCTTGCTGTTGTCATAGAAGTGGCCAATCATGCAAATGACATTATGAAACAGGGGGTAAGTGGTGTTCCAGTTGTAAAAACTTAGATAAAGTTTTAAAATAGCAGACACCATTTTTTGCTATAATAAATTTGAATTATTGCTTTGTCACAAAGCTCAAAGGTATACAAATAGAATATCATTATATTTTTACATGCTGTTGATAATTTGTTTCTACTGAAACATATTTAAATATATTTAAGCATTGCTATTTATTAATTAAATTTAATTAATTAAATTTTGCCACCTATCTCACTGCAAGGCAACTCTAAGCAGTTTACAACATTAAAATGAAACTATGTATGTATGTATGTATGTATAAAATCACATTAAAATTGAAATAAATTATGAATGTTTAAATTATTATTTTTTAAATTAAAATTCTTAAAATATGCTATGGTTGTTGTATTGAATTTTTAATACATATAGCCACAAGAATTGTTTAAAAAGATAGAATATATTTTGTAATTATTAAATATATATAGGGCGTGTGTGTGTGTGTGTGTGTGTGTGTTACATATATACAAAGATACATACACACACACACTGTGTGTGTGTGTGTGTGTGTGTGTGTGTGTGTGTGTGTGTGTGTATGTATCATTTTTTACAAGGAATGGAAAGGTTGAGGTTGAGAGGTTGTTATGGCCATATTGGCTGATTGCATGTGAATGATTTCTGATATTTATTTATATCATGAGTTATTTTGGATTATTATTAAATGCTCAATTCTCAACACCTTTGGGCAGTTCATAAACAAAAGAATATAGTAGTGAACAAAAATAAAACAATAGAAGATGTTAAAAACTAGACAGTAACATTTCTACTTTCACCTTCCAGGATAATTTTCAGAAGCTTATGCAAATACAATACAGCTTAACTGGTCATCATGAGATTGTGCAGCCTGGGAGGGTAAGTTCATTTAGATATCACAGGAAAACTATAGATTGAAGTCTTTCCTTTCATTCCCTTTGCAGATTAACAGCTCTGAAAGGAAAAGTGATAATTATTCATCTCTAGCTGGGATGTTAACTTTTGTTTCTTTTGAAAAGCAAGAGAGTTACTGCCATTACAAGAGAAAGGACAAAGCAAAGTATGATGTCAAAAGCACAGTCCACTGTTTCATGGTGCTTGTTGGTGCTCATTACTCAAATTGCTTCCCTATCCCATAAACTTTAAACTACTTTTGGGATCTGTCTTCTATGGCCTTCTTTACTTGTTAGAAGGATCATACACATACTCTCAATAACCTGGCTCCAAGATGCAACTGCTGAGAGAGACTGAAGCTGGATCAAGGAAAAATGCGGTATTTCTTCATCAGAAAATGCAATAGCATCTCCTACAGAAACATTCTGTGTTGCACAAAGGAGCCTGAAGGAACTCTGGAACCCTCAAGGTCAGGTCTTGCAGGAAAACTGTCATAGGACTGCCCCCTCCCATCAGGGAATATACCCTTGTGGCTATTTATACTGTTTCTGTAAGAGATACCTGATGTCTCTACTGCAGTTCTTTTTTGGGGGAAGGGGGAGGTTAATCCAGAGAGTAAGCCCCCCCCCCTAAAAAATCCAGATCCAAAATACATTCAAAGATGCTAGTAGAGCTCTGAAAGCACAGGCTTTTTCATTGATCCTGGAACAGTCTTTTAAAGAATCTTCAAAAGCTCTAAAAGAAGGTTGGGTGGAGCCATTGTCAACACAATCAAAGGTTTGACAGAATTGGTAAAATTTTCAAAGTTTGTCCCAAAGTTTCCCAAATACAGCAAGAAAAAGTAAGTTTCTATTCCCACATGAAAGCTAAATCAATAGAATTTTCCTGTCACTTCCTCATCAAAGGTCCAAGCAACTTCCTTTCTTCTGCACCCAATGTCTAATGCTTTTCCTAAACTTGACTCCTTTTGTTTTAGAGTAAATTATTCACAAAAGTCAATATTTAAAAAAAAAAACAATCATGAAAAAAGCTTCAAGATTGTTTTTTCTGGGCTTGGAAAAAGCAACACACAATGTTCTACCCAGCTGCAAACACTGGCTTTTTTCTGGCCAAGAAGAACCAATCGCTGCATGGAAAGTAAGGCCTGTTACTTTTTGTGTAAGAAGCAACTTTACTCTCTTGCTGCAGAGGTAGGTCAAAAGGAAAGCATATTCACAAGGGCGTATCAAAGAGTCTGGAGTTTAGTACATTACTACTAGATAGGAGATTTATATGATCTTGGCTGATTTTCTGTGTATATTTGTTGACCAGGTTTTTTTGAAAGAAGGAACATTGATGAAACTGTCCCGGAAAGTAATGCAGCCAAGAATGTTTTTTTTGGTAAGATGTACACCCTAATACTAAAGTAATTTTTAATGGAGAACTAAATACCAACAGCTAGCAATTTCAGCTAATGGTTTTGAATAATTTACATTGCAATTTGTGCTACTGTTTTTCTTTTATTGTGGCTTCATTAATATTCCATAAGTGAATTGCGGTAACCATTCCTCCATAGTTGGTGGTCTAAATGGTCTTTTTGTTCTAGAGAAAGATTCCCCTCAAAGTTCAAACAAGCAACTCACTTCTTGTAATGTAAAAATTACTTTTCATCTATAACATATTTGAATTGTACTTGGTATATGACTAAATACAGTTCAAATATGTATTTCATAATCACATAATTCTTTGAATAATATGTTAAATATCTGACTTAAGATGCAATCTCCAACTTAAGGTGCAAAAAATTGCCATATGTAATGAATGCAGAAAGCTGGAGTATGTTTCAACAATGACCTGATTAGGTTCATACATTTCACTAAGCCATAAATCATTGTTTACCAACAATACTGACTGAATGTGCATAGCTGACTTAGCTGAAACGAAAACAAAATGAAATCATAGCTTCTTGTGATTTATGAACCAATCACTGAATCATATTGATCTGCAGAAAAAGTAAGATTCTAGTTACAACAAATTCCATATAATAAAATTCCATACAATACAACAATTCCAGCTTAAAGACCAGCAAGTAATGTAGGATTTCATAGAACTTTTATATAGCACACAATAGAAGGATCATCTAAGTGACCTGCTTTCTATCTCTGTTCTGCTGCTGTTATGTACAAAAAAAGGCTTAAGACTAAAATAACCAAAGTCTATTCGCTTTGGACTGTCCATGATAGTTTCCGACAATGTTGTTTGCAATGACTCTAAAAGATCTGTCGTTTTAATATACACATATGTAGGTAATGTAAATGTTTGCCTGACTTCAAGAGTCTCTTTCCCTGGTTATGTCTGCCTTTCATCCTCTTTTTTGCAGTTAAAAGTTTTTGATCTTTGCTAATTTTTAATAAATAAACATCAACTGGATTTTTCCAGCTGTTTTGTGTATTCTGTCTGCTTGCTCAGATCTGGAAATAGGAATTGACTGGAGTGTGTTGGCTGCAAACTAAACTGGAAATGATCGATAGGAGGAATATAATTGAGGTGTATGAAAGGCAGCATGGCATGGAGAAAGTAAACAGAGGGAAGATTTTCTTTCTCTCAAAACACTAGGACATGCTTGCAATTCATTCCCATAAGAAGTAGGGGTGACTGCTAGCTTGGATAGCTTTAAAAGAGCAATTAAATACATTTGTAGATGTACATCTATTAGTTTTGAGGCTCAGTGTGATCATAGTAGTTTGGGGCAAAATACCTCCCCAGTTGCAGGGGAAAAATACCAGTGAAGGGGATGTTTGTTAATCAAGAATATGTTGCAAGATTTGCATTGTTTCATACAAAGCAAATAATTTAAGTGTATTTTGCAAATTAAAAAAGGCTATTTTTAAGGATTAGCTACTTCCACTGCTTTCTCCAATATATTGCTGTAAAAAATCCAGAAGATGTCTTTAAGGTACAAATATATTTGGAGCAACAGAGACAAATGCCTTCCCTAGTTCACTGAGGTATAAGAAGGACGGGAGGTAACACATATTTTGGATTTCCAAGATTCTGTTGTTATAACCAATTTCAATAAAGTATATAATTCTAGTTTTCTTGTGGAGAATGTATTTCCTGTTCAGGTCTATCCTAATGGATTGACAGTTAATTAATGTTTTCATGTTTATCAGTGCAATTTTATCAATTTTTGTATTCTTCATAAATATAGAAATTACTGAAATCTGAATTTTACTCTTGAAAAATGGGTAGGAAAAGCCCTAAGGAAGAAGACAAATCTCATGTCTATTCACAACATTCTGCTTTATGCCCAATAAGATGGGGATGAGGTAGACCTCCTACACCAGACTTGTACAGTTGTAAGTTGATATGTAAGTGTATTAGCTACATTAAAAAAATAATTTACTTTGCAGTTTAATGACACCCTGTTGTATACAACTCCTCTGCAGTCTGGAATGTATAAACTCAACAACATGCTATCGCTGGCTGGAATGAAAGTGAGTGATTATTATTTTTTTGTACAGTAGCTTGTCTTATAAAACATAGTTTGAACTTGTGCACCAAAATTAACAGTCTGAAATGGCTATTTGAGAAATCAATTGCTCTGAACATTCTGCCAAGCGTAGGTAACTATTAGCTGTCTCATTTTCAGAAAAGCTTGGTAGTAATAAAAAAGCAGTGCAGGGAAACAGCAGGAGAGGCAAGTTCTTTCCACAGCTTGTCAGATTTTCTGGTTGTATGTTAGACTGTTCCCAGTTCTATCATTTGAGCCAGTTCACATCATACAGCCTTATCAGGTCTCACTAACAAATAAGCACCATTCTTCAGCTTATTTCAGGAGAACTCATCTGCTGGCTGTTCTACAGATAGGCATGTCCTATGACTGACCTTATCTGTGGGTTATTGGCTTAGTCCTTTCAGTTTTAAAAGAAAGCCAGTTCTAGTTCACTGGTTTATTTCCATAGCATCTTAGGCTTGACCATTTGCAAATCTTGCCAGCAGACACAATCAGAACAGTGGCACAAATTAATTAGTGAACCATAGCATGGCTAGTCCTGCCATGCAAACCAGCTTTGTGGCTGGGGTAGGAGGTCATTCTCTTATTTGTTTAATTTTTCAAAATGACAAGTGATAGAACATTTCTCTTTTTATACTTTCTACTACCTTGCCAGGTCAAGAAGCCAACCCATGAAGCTTATCAAAATGAATTGAACATAGAAAGTGTAGAACGATCCTTCATCCTCTCAGCAAAGTAAGTGTTGCCTCCCCCCCCCCCAAAAAAGCCTCATAAAGTCAAAGGAAATAAGTTGCTTAACTAGTGTGCGTATTTAATCCCAACAGTTCTGCTATAGAGAGAGATGAATGGTTAGAAACTATATCTCAGTCAATTGAAGACTACACCAAAAAAAGAATCACTTTTAACCCTACTAAAAGTCTGGAAGAGGTAGGCTTTCTTTTTAGAAGGTATACATTTTTTATGTGAAATTATAAACGGTGAAACCATGTCATGCTCAACCTCAAGAGACCTTATAATTCTTTCTGTACATTGGGACCCAAGAGAAGGCTGAGCAATCTATTGTTGGGTGGATATATTCTAACTTTGCATTTCCTGTACTGGACAGGAAAATGGTCTATACGGCCTAAACATCTTTGCCCAACTCTGACTATATGAGATATGAGAAGAGAGCCTTCTTTACCTTGCTGAGAATGTTTATCCTTCAAATAAAAATTTAATTTCCCCTTCTAATATACATTGAAATCTAAGAAATTGTGCTGATATTGATAATGAGCCTGTAATATGTACTTTTCTACATAAGAAAGGGGGGGAGAAATCCTGTAAATATATTTTTCTGCATACAATGTTTCTCACTCTTCCTTAGGCAGACCAAGAAAAAGAAGAAGAAAGACCTGTAGGATCCAAAGCTCCAATCTGGATTCCTGATACCAGAGCTACCATGTGTATGATTTGTACCAGTGAATTCACTCTGACATGGAGAAGGCACCACTGCAGAGCTTGTGGGAAGGTTGTAAAAAATTAATATTGTTAGCTTTAAAAAAAGAAGAAAAAAAAATGGAGACAAATGCATTTGAAAAAGATCTATGTGCATATATTACCTGTTTCTTTTTTCAGATAATCTGCCAAGCTTGTTCATCAAATAAACATGGATTAGATTACATGAAAAATCACCCCGCAAGAGTGTGTGATCATTGCTTTAAAGAACTGCAGAAACAGGGTAAAATTAAATGTTTGCTTGTTTTTCACTTTTGCTCATTTATTTACTTTAGATATTTTTCAGGGATTAGAATTTTTAGGATTCCAATAGTAATATTTCATTTAAAATGGTACTTCAAGAGTTAAATACAAAAAAATCCTAAATATAAAACCTATGCATTATTTAGCAACATTTTTAGTTTATAGTATTGTGGTTCTTCAAGCATGAAAATATATCTCTTGATTAAACCTATCTTGTTTACTCTTTTAAATTATTTGCAGTCAGCCATTTTGAGTTACAATGCCTGCGACTTTAAAAAAAAAAACCTGCATCTGTCTGAGATGAAAATTGTTACCTGCAAGTCTTTGATCACCAATATTCCACCTATGATCAGAAGTAATGAGAAAGCAAAACATTCAGAATAGCTATACAATCGTTTGAACATTAAGACATTTAAAAAAGCTACAAGCTGTTTTTGAAATATTGTATACAAATATAATCAGAGATGGAATATAGCTTATAAAATTAATAAATGCTAAACTAAAAACTTACTCCTTTAGTTCTGAATCAGAAATAACTGTAACTGTTACCTTGATTTCAGATAATATGTACACTTCTAAAAATGGATCTCCACTAAATCACCGATCGCCAACTAATGCTTTGTCTACAGTATTGCACAGTATTCCATCTGGCAGAAAGCAGAAAAAAATTCCAGCTGCACTGAAGGAAGTATGTCAGATCTTCTCAGCAATATTTTTTTTGTATTTACTAATAAAGACCTGTTGCTTAATTAGAGACCAAATGTACTGACATCTAACTGTTGCTCTTTTCAAAGAGAGTAGCTGTAGAATAACAGTGCTTATTTTTATTCTGTTCTTTCTGCTTTCTGATTCCCTTCTCTCTCCCCCAATATTCTTTCTGGGAACTGCAGGCAAGATTACCTGCCTTATTCTCAGCTAGTGAAAATGGAACAATGACTAGATCTATACCATGAAACACCATTATTTGTCTTAATTTGAATGTGTTGATAAGCCACAATGGTAGACTGGCAGCTTTGAAGCGGCAGCCTTAAAGGTTTTATACAATGCACTAAAAGTTTTATACACTGCACTAAACATTTTGTATCTGGTGTTTGTTACAAAACTCAGAATCATAGTTGGGCAACATTTGACCCAGTTAAAATGTGCTCCAAAAGTATGTAAGCTTTAGATCACTCTTGTTCCCATCTAATTCAGAGCTCTACCAAGAGAGTGAAAGGTCTGAAACCGATTTGTCAATTTGTCAATTTTTCAGAACTCTTCTGTCTTTGCCTCTTTCCTAGGGTTGAGAGGGAGTGGTAATAGTAGTAGTTTATTGATTTATTAGTCTTTTGATTTATTAGTCTTATGACCTTACAAATAAAATAAAATATAGTACATAGTCCAATTTTGCATTAAGCTAGGAAGAAATAAAGTGATAAAATACATATGTGTTAATAATACAAAGAGACAGTAATCAAATAAATAAATCTCCCTTACAGAATACAGTGGTTTATAAAACCACTCCATTAGTTATAAATTTAGCAGTTCTGTGTATATTTGAGCCCAGAAGGAAATATGACAATTTGTGGTTAGGATCCCAGTGGGCTTTTCTTTCCAAAAGAGATGATAGGTATTTAAGACTAATCAGGGCATATAATTGACAGTCAAACAAAATATGAGAAATATTTTCAATGGCATGCTCTCTAAAGGCAAGTGGAGGAAGCGCCCATATTTGGCCATGGAGACCAATAACTCAAATCTTGCTCTAGAATAGGTCCTCTTTAAAGATTGTGTCAGATTCAATGACAGATATTTCTCAGGTTAAAAAATATATTTTTTCTTGTTAGCCAACAACATTTATTGTTAGCCAATTCTGGGATCTATTTTTAACCTTTTAATTCCATATTGATTTGAGTGCTATAGTACTCCAAGATGCTTTAGTACTTACCTCTGCCCTTGCTGAGTTTCTTTTAAAATGATTTAACCATGACCCAGTTCTGGTAAAAACCATCCCTAAATAGATTTTAAAAATGCATTTGTTCAATAGGCTCCCCATATATTTCCCATATATATTTCACACTTGTCTGCTAAATACCCTTACTTTAGATATGGTTTTATTGATATTTAAAGAATTAAGGGCACAGTAGGTATTTAGCTTTAGCAGCAGTCTTCTCAGGCCTATTTGGAAATGTACTATTAGAACCATGTTATCAACATATAAGAGAATAAAATTATCATGGGTCTTTGGCATATGAGTATATGCAGCATACAGGAATCCTGGTAAATCATTGACACAGAAATTAAAAAGCATTGGGGCTAGAATACAATCCTGTCTTGACATCGTTTTGGGTGGGTATACTGTTTATTAGAGAACTATTAACACCTGTACAGACTTTCAAATAGGTTTCTGAGTAGAGGAACTTAACCAAGAATAAAAAGTCTAGGTTCCATATTTAAACCGGCCAATTTCATCCATAGAATGTTTCTGTTTGTAGAATCAAAAGCCGCACTAAGATTCATAAATATGGTAAACAGTTTCTTGCCATTTGTTAATTGTTATGAGATGGTGTACGGTCAAACAATTATCTATTGTGGAGCACTCTGGTCTGAATCCAGCTCATTCCTCATTAGATTTAATTCCATTACCCCGTTTTCTGTTTTGCTTAACAGATGCTTCACATACATTTTAGCCAATAAGGCTTATCAGTCTGTAGGTTTTTGGGTCACTTTTGTCTCCTTTTTTTTATAGGGGGAGTATAATGGCGATTTCCTATCTGACTGGACTTCAACTATATTATTTATATGGGTGAACACCAGTAGTGGATTCTAAAACCCGTTGCTACCGGCTTGCGCACGCAACGCTTCTGCGCATGCGCAGAAGGGTCCCGGGCAGGTGGGCGGAGCGTCCCACCGCTACTGGTTCGCAGAACCGGGCCGAACCGAGAGCAACCCACCGCTGGTGAACACCCTGCTGGGGCCCACCAATCAATATGAGTCTTCAAAAGTTTTGGGAGTAGAAAATTATCTATAGGTGCCTTATTAGATTTTAGCGATCAAATTATAAATTTTATTTCTGATACACTGGAGGCCAGGGAGGAAGGTTTTCAAAGGCTACAGTATCAGTAATTTGTTTGGCAGACCATGGTTAAAATTAGAAAAAAGATTTGCAAAAAAACCAAAATCCTCCCAAATTGAGGCTGGAATATCAAATTGCAATTTACCTGATATAGCATTCAATAAACTTCAATAAACCTGATATAGCATTCCAGAAGAAAATTGTCCCTTTTGTTGAAATTTCCAGGTCTCACCATATTTTAACTCTACAGGAGACTTTTTAAAAAAATATTAACAATTTCTTGTGGTCATGCTAAGGAAAAAATCAGAACACAAAATACAAGCTGGGCGAATACGACCTCGTAGACGACCCTCACTCTGTCAAGGACCTTGGACTACTCATCTCTAATGATCTAAGTGCTAGAGCCCACTGTAACAACATTGCCAAAAAGGCATTAAGAGTTGTTAACCTGATCTTGCGTAGCTTCTTCTCTGGTAATATTGTACTGCTAACTAGAGCATACAAAACATTTGCTAGACCAATTCTCGAATACAGCTCATCTGTCTGGAACCCGCACTGCATATCGGACATTAATACAATTGAGCGAGTCCAGAGATATTTCACAAGAAGAGTACTCCACTCCTCTGAACCGCAATAATACATGGGTAAACAATAGATACAAACTTAAAGTAGATCGCTCCAAACTCGATTGCAGAAAATACGACTTCAGCAACAGAGTGGTCAATGCCTGGAATGCACTACTTGACTCTGTGGTTTCTTCCCCAAACCCCCACAACTTTAACCTTAGACTGTCTACTGTTGACCTCACCCCATTCCTAAGAGGTCTGTAAGGGGCGTGCACCTTCGTGCCTATTGTCCCTGTCCTAATGTCCCCATTTATTTGTATCCATTTCATGTATTCATAAACATGTTTATACTTATATCTGTTATGTTATACATGCTTGACAAAATAAATAAATAAATAAAAATAAAATAAATAAATTTTTTAGCATGGGGTTCTTTCGGTAGGATGTCCCAGGCCTGGCACATTGCTGCCCTCAATAGCTTTTTGCTACATAAACAGAATCAAACCAATTTGAACTTATTTTCTGACAGTTTCTAATAGGAAGTTTGACTATTAAAATTTTTCTCAGTGAATGACCCAGATCTGCAAATTGGGTCAGGATTTTATCTGAATCTTGGGTAGAGGAGAAAATGGAGTTTCTTCAAGGCTGGGCCTGCTCTGAGTTCAGAAAGCTAGATAATGCCTTGATGTCAACCTTGATCCAATTAAGCTTTCTGTTCTGCTTCACTTCAAGATGAACTAGTAACCTCTTATCATGGGGCTTGTATAAGCTAGTATCAGATCTGCCTTAGAGATGGATTGTGATTGGTTGATGATCACTATCCTACCTCACGTGGGCTTGGAGCTGAGAGTGAGTGACTGGCCCAAGGTGCTTTGTGCCTGAGGCAGAACTAGAACTCATGGTGTCTCAGTTTCTAGCCTGAAGCCATTAATCACTCCACCAGACTGGCTCCCTCTGAGTATTTACTGAACACAAATTATTTATATAGTTTAAGTATATTTATATTCTAGTCCTGCTGTCAGAAACCTTTTAGCATCTGCTGAAATTCTTTTGCTTTTATCTTGGGAAGAATGTTATGCGATGTTATGTGAAATACAAAATACCACTTAGAGAATGTTGAGATTTGAGTTTTGCCTGTGTTCAACTTTTCTTTGGGATTCTTAATATGAGTTAATTTTTCATTAAAACATACCTTTATAGAAAAGTAAATGCTAGTAATTTTTTTTGTTTTAATAGGAATTGTATATATTCTGTGCTGAAAAAATCTGATGCTTTTATCCACCATCAGATCAAGCTGAATTGCATTTAACAATAGCATCAAAATAATGAATTATAATGTGCTTCATTTGCAGATACTTAAAATGTTCATACTGGCTATGGAGGTGAAAGATTATAGCTCAACACTTCCAGAAGGCATCAATAACCATTATAGGCAGCCTATATATGTATAATTGAAAATAAAAATGTTGTTCAAAAAAGGATCTTAAAAACGACAAATTGCCCACAGGGTATTCTCAGATACAAAAGGAATGATAGCAAAATGTCCTTTATAGCACATTCCTTTTTACCCAGGAATGTGTCCCATTGTGTGAAATGGGTTTGATCCTAGGTGAATATAGAAGTGCAGCATCAGATTAAACTATAGAGAAAAATATTGTCTTGTGAGGAAAAACAGTAATGAGAGGAAGACTAACCAGAAAGTAGAGTATAGTAAATCAAGTAACACAATCCCTGGTATGTCTAGAGAGGCTAGAAAATATCTTTTCTGAAATTCTCAGACGACTATTGTTCAGTTTAATTCCTCTGGGTTTCTTATTGAGATTCTGATTCAGAGAGAATGGAATAGACAGAGTAGAAGCTAAAATATGTATCTGATTGATCTATTTCAGGGGTGTCAAACTCAATTTCATTGAGGGCTGCATCAGGGTTGTGTTTGACCTTGGGGGGCTGGGGTGGGCATGGCCAGCTCGATGTCACTTGTATTGGGGGCGCCTGTGGTGGCCTGAGCGCTCTGCCAGTGAAAACGGGCTCCCGAGCTCTGTTTCGGCTGCGACGGCCTCCTGCAACCCTCTGCCAGCGAAAACGGAGCTTGGGAGTGCAGCCCGTGGCCCTCTTGAGCTCCAATTTCGGCTGTGATGACCTCCTGCAACCCTCTGCCAGCAAAAATGGAGCTTGAGAGGGCCGCACGCAGCCCTCCCAAGCTCCGTTTTCGCTGGCAGAGGCACTGTGAGACAATCCTTCGCTGTTTCCAGGGCGGCCTCGTGGGCCAGATCTAAGCACCCCGTGGTCCCGATCCGGCCCCTGGGCCTTGAGTTTGACACCCCTGATCTATTTAATCAGATTTTAATATAAGACCTAATTGTAAATTGTTTTTATTCATTCGTTCATTCTAAAGGCCCTTGGGAATATAACATGAAATAAGAGTCCAAGAAATAAGCAAACAAAACTCTTAAAGACTTTTCATAGCTTTGTCATAGTATATTTGAATCAAACATTATTTTCTATATTGCATTTGTAAAATATTTTGTTTGTTTTAGAAATAGTTCTCTACTTCAACGGTCCAACATTTCCAGCTTGGCGGACCGGGGGGGGGGGGGAAGGATGGTTCCATGTGAGCTACAGGCGTGAGCTTTCCACTCACGCAAATGAAGCTTTGTGCATTAGCGCCTGCCGCTCACACAAATGCAGCTTCACATGTGAATGCCCGCTGCTCGTGCAAGTGGAGCTGCCCGTGCGCACACAAACACCCACTGCTTGTGTAGCTCGGTTCCAAAGGGGCCGCAGCCCAGTAGTGGCCCGGGGGTTGGAGACCCCTTCTTTACTTGACTGAAGGAGGGCTAATTAGCAGGAGGGAAAGACTGATCCCTAGGTTTTTTGGAAATGCCGAAAGTGTCATAGAGCATAAAAGTTGCTGAAAAGCCAGTTTACTAACAGAACTTGAGCATTTGGACAGTAAATTAACAAAAATGTAGCATATAAATGTAGCAAGCAGTTATGCTTAACTGAAACGCTTTTATGTTTTCAGCAGGATTATAATGAAGATAATAATCCGTACACCAGGGAGAGGAGCAGTTATATTACACTCTCTTGTAATTAAACTACATACTTGTGTTCATTATAGGTATCAGCTAATACAGAAGATTCTTCAATAAGTGGCTACTTGTACAGATCAAAGGGCACTAAGAAACCATGGAAACACCTGTGGTTTGTGATAAAAAATAAAGTGCTATACACATATGCTGCTAGTGAGGTAAGAAATGAAAAACTGAGAAAACACTTCATATAGGCAGAATGTTGGAATTGCACTCTTATGCATTCCGTTTACAGATAGTTCTTGACTTACGACCACAATTGATACCGGAATCCTCAGTCGTTGAGCAAAGTGGTCATTAAGTGAGAGGTCACATGACTTGTTTCTCTCAATGACCACAATCTCAGCACTCCTGGTTGTGGTATTAAGTGATCATGTTGTCAAGCTATCATTTCTGGATGAACCTCTTTCATACAGCCACCAGAAACCAGAGGGAGTCGTCTCAGCAGGTGACAGTAGCTTGGGACCTTCCCTGCTGGTTTTCTGGGAAAGCTAGTAGGCAAGATTGCAAATGGTAAACATATGAATGGAGAACACTAGGTAACCTGTTATAAATGTGAACAGATTGCAAATTACAATCACATGACTGCGGAGACCCTGCAGTGCCATACCTTCAGGCAAGGCTCATAAGTCCTTTCAATCATCACTGACATAATTTTGATCGGTCATTAAGTGAAAGGCACCTGAACTGAATGTAGAGAGTATCTTTAAACAAATCACTGGAAAAAAATAACCTAATATGTAAAATGATTCACACAAAATAATGAACAATATATAGCTGGAATTCACTATTCTCACACATAGCAACAGCCAGCAATTCTGATAGATTTCAAGGGAACTGGGTGACTTCATGAAGCCTAAATAGACAACTAGTCTTGATGAGTGATTACATTCTAAATTAATGATAGTGTAGCATATATATCAGGCTAACCACAATAGTGGAAGAGAGTTATCACCCTTCTATTCATGCTTATGAGTTTGGAAGGAAGTGTAGGGTAGAAATGCTATGTATTGAGCCATTAGCTAAATAATTGAAGGATCTGAACCAAAATAATTCCTGTTTGCTCACAACTGGGACATTTAGAATCAAACTCAGGATTTGGTATTGGCCTAGAATTGCAAGAAACATTCTTGTATTGCATTTTCAGAGTTTCAAAAATGAAAAGTTATGTCTAATTCTGGGTTTCTTTTTAATATTAGGATGTAGCTGCATTAGAGAGCCAACCTTTACTGGGTTTTACAGTTGCTGAAGTTAAAGATGAACACTTAGAATCTAAGGTTTTCCATTTATTGCACAAAAATACTTTATTTTACATATTCAGATCGGATGATTCCCAGTCAGCACAGAGGTAAGTGGCCAGTTATTTTATTTGTTTGTTTGTTTGTTTGTATGTATGTATATGTATATGTGTGTCTGTGATCCTATTGATTATTCCAATTGTACAATATTTTGCCAACATATAGATATGTTTTTAATATTCTCAGTGAAGTACCTAAAAACTAGAGTAAATGAAGTTTCATTAGATTTTAGCAGAAAAAAGCAGGCATTTGCTACTTGTATATAAATTGAGCAAAAATACAGAAAAAACCCGATTTCTTTTTTTCAAAAGCCAATTCCAAAAAGTAGGGTGCTATTTTATAATTGGATTCAAACCTGTTGTCTTAACCATTTTTCATTTAGGATTATGCATGGTTTTTTATTTATTTGTTTATAAAATTTATAGGCCTCCCATCTTACCTCAAGATAACTAACTGTAATCCTTTAGTGTGGCTTTGATTGTAATTATGTTAAATAAGATAAACTGAGTCAATTACTTAAATATTCCAATTTGGTGAATGTTCTAATTATATATACTCTGAAAATCATTATACTTGATGTAGTAACACAGCTGTAAGTTTAGAAATCTTGTACTCCCAGAAGTTGTCTGAGTTTACAAATCTTAGCTCCCTTTCATGACTTAGTGTTATTCGTAGTAGTTATTACTGTTCTTACCTCTCTTCAAAAGGAATCCCTCTATCTAGCATCTTCCTCCAACCCTGGCACATGAGAAAATATGGTACCCATAGTCTATGTGCCTTACTGACAAATAAAATAAACAAAATAAAATGACAAATGGAAATAAATGTTGTAACACTGTCGTAATATCAGCTGGCCCTCTGTGTTGCTCTGGCTGACTAGGAAAAAAAAATCAACCTCCCCTTACAGAGACAGAACAATCGTACAGAATATAAATGGAATCAAAACTTTTATTAAAAAGAAATGAAAATGATTTTTTTTCTATTTTTAAAGAAACACATAAAACATTCAGTAGCAGAGAAGATAAAAATATAGAGCAACTAACATTACAGATAACGTGTTTCCAATAGAGAAATATATAGAACATGAAATAATGAACCTAATTATAAGAAACAAGAAAGCATTAACTAGTAGATACAGCAAAGAAATTAAACATAAATTCCTAGCGTTTCCTATTTCCCTAGAGAATAGATAACCCTCAGAACAGATACTCCCTTTGTTCATACAGTACTTATTCTTAGCAAATGTTTTTTTCTGCAAATTATAGTTTTAAGTCTAAAGGGTTATTTTAAATCCTACTGGTTTCCAGCCTTTTGCCTAGCAACGTCTGAGTGATTTAAAAAAAATGATTTCTAATGAGCAGGAAGGAAGGATTTGAAAAAAGCTGCTTGTTTCATATGTGCCAAAACTATGTGCTTCTCTTTACAACAGAAAGAGATGCCTCAATTAGCAGTTTGCCATCTCAATGAAGAGGCTGGTGGGCAGGTTAATGAGAGTGTATATGGGGATGGGGTTGTGGTTTTGTTATTAAAATAATGTTTTCTCTTTTTCAATAGGTGGATAGAAGCTTTTCAAGAAGCCACAATATTGTAGCACATTCTGGGTTTAAAGACAATGTCAGATAACTGAATGATATTACAGTTCTGTATGTTAGTCAATGAATTGGCCTAGGCAAAGCCTTTTTTTAAAGAGTGGTCTGAACCTAGTCTCTGGTTCAGGCATAATGATTTTTAAAGAAATGTGAATACTTGTTGTCATACAAAATATGTTATTTATTAAACTCTGCCACTGTTTTACGTTTGGTAATGGTCAGAATCATTTCTGAAACTCAAACTGAATTTGAAAGTTTCCTTGATTACAGAACCTTATAAACCACAGTATCATTCAATGGAAAAGTGCAACAAGATATTTCTCTGGTCTGTTCCAAGGACAATTTTCCATTTGTTATTTAATTTCACATGTGCAGAATGCAAGACTTTTCAGTAAGCTTTTAGGATTTCTTTTTTAATCTTTGGTAAATCAACTGAACTCTACTGTGCATTCTACCAAACATATAGTACTATTTCATATTTGAAACAACTATGTTTAAGTTTATTAATTGGCCTACATGAGGCAATGTACAAGTCACTTTATAATAATTAATTGTACATTAATCTCTTACAGTGTTATCTTTTTAATATTCCATGCTGCTGCATCTGATCACTCTCTGGTGCTATATACGGAAGATTTTGTGTGGGACTTTTTTCACTAAAGCCTGAACTAGACTATTTCCCAGAAAATTAATGAAACATCTTACCAGGAAAAGCCCAAATATTTGTAATGGAAGGGTAAGAATATACCAATCTCTCTAGGATAGTCAAGCAACATTAGCTATTCAGTTGGGTAACAAGCCACAAGAGGATGACTTTTTTCTTTATCCAGATATTTTTATCTATATGCCTGATTCAGGCATAAATATTTTTATCCAGAAATCACAGAGAAATTTGTATAATTAGAATCAAAAGAAAAAATGAAATAGCTGCCCATTTTGTTTCTAAACACTATTTTTAAGATGGTCCTTCTAAGTTGGCAGAAGTTTCTTCACTATCACATGACCTTTCCAGGAGTTCATGTGGGTTCAGTTCTTTTCTTTGTATTTTTGTTTTATCCTCAGAGAGTACATTACAATAATTACAAAAACTATTAGAACATAAGACACAGAAAATAGGTTAGTAAGGCTGAAGTTAGCAGACAAAAGTAACCACTGGCCTTCCTGGCCACTAAGAACAAACACTGTAATTTCCAGGGATAGAAAATAAGAGAACCCTCAAGCTATGCACTATGGGAGTGCTATGTTGTCTAATACTGGCTACCACTTTATTGCCAGCTTTGGCAATAATCTAATAATCTGGATTGAACTTCAGATTTTTAGTCATTATCCACTTCATCACAACTTCTAAACATCTGTCAAGCATCAGTTTTCCTGATGACATTTAATTTTACATTTCTGAGTCACTATTCTCAACAGGCCACCACTTTGTGTTCTGGAAGAACAGAACCTTCTGGAGCCTCATAATTCAAGTGCCATGGGGACAAATAAATCTCCAGTTGCAACTTTCTAGCAAATACTCAACCCATTCCAGCAATATCTCAAGATCAGTTCGTTAGTATTAAAAATTTCTTAGAAATACAGGAATATGAGCACAGTGGTATGGATTTTCTGTGCTATATCTGGTTGAAGCCAGACTGTAAAAGATCTAAATAATCTTTCAATCATACTTGTAGTTGAATGGCTGAAATCTTTCCCAAGACATTATTTTTGGGTGCTTGTTTAGAATCTATGGATTTAGTTATTTCAAGGCAATAAATAATGTCCTCAATAAAGAGGCACTGACCACTAACTGGATTTACCCAATTAGATTCTACCTGAAAACTACTGGGATATGGCTGTACAGGCAGTAATAGCAAGATGTGCCTATGTAATAACTCTGCTACATGAATTGTACCAATTGTCAATGAGTTTCCAGATACAATAATGTGCTGATTATGACCTGTAAAGCCTATGTTTACGAAGGCCTGTGTATCTGAGAGACCAACTTTCTTTCATCATTTCTGTCCATCCAGTAAGATGTGAGACAACCAGAATGCATCAGATTCCAATCTTAAAACATTGCCAACATTGATAAGATGTAGGCTGTGAGTCTTCTCACTTAATGCGCCTGGATGCTGGGTAGAGAACTATGCACTTTTGGGGATATTCTTGGTTTATTGCCCCTTTTGTTTACATATTGTATTGGAGATTTGATTGTACACCCTCCAGCATCACCCTATGCAAGGTACTTATGTGATTTATAATTTTTTTACGACCCTGTACTCCCTTACTTAGGGGTAGAGTCAGGGTGACTGGGTGGAGCTGAGTGTTTACTGGCCAGATGCCCTTCCTGACACCTATGTGGAGTTTGCAGTAGATATTTTTTCTTTCTGCCCTAAGAGAGAAACTTCTACCGCTACCTAGGATTGAACTCTTAAGCTTCCAAGTGTGAGGCAAGTGTGTGAGGCCACTAGGCCACCATGCCACTCAAATGTGATTTATAAATACATAAAAATATGGATCTGAATAGCCATCATGAAACAAAGAGTGCCCATATCAATATCTTGTTGAATTATAGGTCACAGTAATTGAATCTGACCTCTTAAACTCTGATCAGATGGCAATCTCTTAAACTCAGTAAAATTGGCAAAAACTGGCACGTCATTTGCAGCAGGTATATCCTCAAACATATTGCAACCTTTTGCAGTGGATAGAGAGTCAGATTAGCCTTGAGCACTCCAGCCACCATCTGAATTTTTTTTACAGAGCATTTCACTAGGATATCATTGAGAAGTAAATTCTCTGTGCAATCATTTGGAGTGGTACTTTGCCAGTTAGAGAGAGAGATACATGAGATCTGAGTCTTTGCTAGGTCTGAGTGATGTAAAACCAGATAGCCTTTTTCATCAGGGATGAGAACTGTTCATGTTCCAAATTAAACTGCATTGATTAACACTCTAGGTCGGGTCCCCAACCCCTGGTGGTCTGTGGACCGGCACCGGTCTGCAACATGTCAAAAACCGGGATGCGCAAACAAGCAAAGCCCCATCCACGGGATGCAGACAGCACACAAAACCATACCCCTTCCAGTCTGCGGAAAAACCTGTCTCCATGGAACCAGTCCCTGGTGCCCAAAAGGTTGGGGGCCACTGCTCTAGGTGGACGGGGAGGTCTCTATGTTCTCCCAAGACCATTGGGAAACCAGCACAGAGCAGGAGCAGTCATCTTCTGGCTTCCTAATCCCTTCACCTTTCCTTCCTACAGGAAAAACTTGATTCTGCTGATGACACCGGCCCTTATTTCTCTTTACCACATATGGTCCTTAGAACCAACAACCTAACAAAACAAATCAAAGCATATTCTTAACCCAGTAATTCTTCATCTCTTTCCCCCCTCCCAATTAAAGAATGAAGAAGGGTGGGTTCAAGCCTTTTCACAAGACAAAGGGGTAAGCAAAAAGAAGCAGCCCCCTTTAGTGACAATGTGCTACCAATAGCAAGCTTTGAGAGTTTCTAACTTTGACAGCAAACAGATTTTCAGGAGGCATCTTGAAAATTTGCCTGCAATTCCTCCTCCTATCCTGACATCTCAATGTTTAAATGTTAAGTAAAAAGGGATCTCTGGTAAAGGACAAAAACAACTTTCTAAAGCATGCTAAACAACATGCCAGATTAAAGATGCTTTCCATACTTGACCCCAAGGACTTCTACGGATCCAAGTGTACAGTTTCTTGGCAACAAAGGAAAGTGCTTCCTCGATTTCCCAGTAAAGCCTAGAGTAATGGTGGCCACCCATCCAAGTACTAATTAGAACAAGTCCTTCTTAGTGTCCAAGTCTAGACTAAATCCTCCGGGGGCTTCCAAGTGATAAAACATCTTCCTAGTATGTCTCTCTGAAAAATGCCCGGAATACTGAATGGGCATTCCAATAGCCCTCTCCACTTGTCTCCTTAATAATCCTGATTGACAGGAAAAACCCCGAGCACGCGCAGAAAATGTTTAGCTAGTTCTCGTGTTGTTTCCCCTCCCCTCATTGTTACGGCTACCAAAGGCAAAAGTCTTCCTTCCTTCCCTTTCCTCGTCGGTGACGTTCGTTCTTCCCTCGCTACGGGCGGACTTTGCGCATGCGCAGCCGTTCTACGGGTGGCGGAGGCTAACTGCGGAGGGGGAGGGGAAACAGAACGTTACGCCACGCCACACGACGGGACAGGACCGAACGTAGAAGGCGGGGTCACGAACTCTGACCTCCCAGATCCGGAGCCGCCACCGACAAATAAACCCCGAAGAGCTACAGCTGCGCCTGACAGGTAAGAGGAGGAGAGGGCGGGGATAGAGAGCCGAAGCGCCGCCGGTGGTATCCCAGCTCAGAGAGGCCTTCCCTTCCTTCGGATCTTGGCTGGCGAGGCGGCGTCGTGGTGCTGCCTAATTGCGGCCTCTTCCGTGCCCTGTAGTGGCAGGATGCCGTTATGCATGTGCTGGGCGGTAGAAGTAGTTCCTCCTGGTGCCGCCGCCGCCGCCCCTCTGACCTTTCACCCACAGGAAAGGCTTGTATCTCCCCTCCCCGGATCCTAGCCGCGCCCCGGGGCCTTTCCTTCATTATGGACCTCGCCCTCAGGTTTATGGGAACGCGATGGAGTTGGAGTCGGCCCGGTCGTTACTTAGGCTGCCGCTTTGCTGTGTGGAAAGGCTTCGGAGCGTTGCAGCCTGGCCCCGCAGCAGCCATTTTGTGTCGGCGAGTGACAGCGGGCTTGGTGCCTCCCTCCGACTGGTTGACGGACGGGTCCCCGGGTGGGCTCAGTACTTGAGGCCTGTTACTCAAAACTCCAGAGGAAGTGGGCTGACTAGGCTAATCCCTTCCTGTATCGTTGAACGTTGGTGGATACAACGGCAACAGCACACCCACCGACAAAGCCTTTGCACCTTAGGTGTCACTGAAAGGGATCCCTTTCCTAATTTTTCCTGATATGTTGATTTTACACACAGTTATGTAGCTCCTCTCTCCGAGTGCAAGAATTACTCCCAGTCTGTAGAGGTACATTATGTAGAAGGGATGGTAACCTCTGTTCTTAATTTTAAAAGATTAAGCTTAATTTTCTAGTTCTTTTATCCCATAATTTTGAGTAATGGTATAAAAGATTACTTTCTGATTCATTCCTCCTGTGCATCTATTTTTATGCACAGTGTGCGGTCATAATTACGGCAAAACACTTTCACTATGATTTAATTAAATTCTCAGGCTGATGAGAATTTACTGTGCTCTATTCTTTGGTAAGGATTTTAAGCTGTCATCCATAACTAATGTAGCAAAGTACCTGGTTGCCTGTTTCTGCTTTAGAAAATACTGTACTAATTATTTTACATTTCTTTTTAGCATGGTATATATACAGTCCACTTTTTCTTAGGTTTCAGACCAGAGATAGTGCAGATGTTACATTATGTCATGACCTCTAATGACTCTCCTTATCCCTCCCTGTAATAGCACTCACCACTGGGACTGAATATCTCCTTAAAGCTAATGAATCGTACAACTTGTAAAAGTGAAAGGGTCACGTTGATGACTTAAAAATAATTACTAGTTGCAAAGGAATACCTGGCATGCTGATCAGCTCATTAGAGGCTAGCAGTGTGTCAGCAGAACTGGAGTTGATGGACCTGGAGATGTTGGAGGCACTCGACAAGATATTTGGGGGGGCAATGATAATAGTGATGGAGTATTTATTTTGGTTTTTTTTTTAAAGGTTGCTGAACTGCACAATGCTGTTTTGCTGACTTCATTTTGAGGAGATATATAGTCTTCTAAAGTGCAATTGCCTGCAAATTCAATTCCTGATAAACACAATGGAAAAGATATGTAATTATAGATACCTAATGAGTCCCAACCATAATAAAACTAGACACACACTGCCTCCTGGTGGTCAGAATACTTCTCATTCTCATCAAAAAGTATCTGGCTTTGAAGTCTGGGATGTTGCATTTTGATTCAATAAAAGAGATACATGTCAGGTTTTCTTTGAAAATGACATTAAAAGTGTTCCCTTGCCCATTCCCTTACTTCTTCTTAACATGCATTTCTTAGATTGCTTGGTTGACTGGAACTATTTCTCTTCCTTGCCCCGTATAAAATTCTTTGTTTTTGCATCTATTTGCTTATTCTCTGTGTATTTTTAATTGTGTGTATTAAAGCAGCCATTGAGTTTTCTTAAAAATTGTGGTCTAAAAAATTGTTCACACATTACAACTGATAATGTTAGTAATAAAAATTAGAGTATTTTCACTATGCAGTGTGCCTACAATTGTATATCGTACAGATTACTCAGAGATAACCTTTCTGTTCTATTCTTATTGAAATTGGCTTTATGGTGTTTGATATTAATTGCCATGTATTTAAAAACTATTATTAGAAATCAGAAACAATACTTACTGTTCTTTTCTATTTTCCCAGAATTTGGTTTCAATACTTTGAAAAATAATGTAGATTCTTAAAATGTACAAGATATAAGTACATTTGATAATTCTGCACATAAGCAAGCATTACTATATAGAACCTTTCAATCCAGCTTGATAGTTAAATAAATAAATAATGGGAAAGTGTGCAAAATGATGCACAAATATCTCTTTGATAATCTGAAACCTACTTATTTAGCATATGATTAGACTAAAATTGTAGCCATTTCTCCATTTTACGAGTAATCTATGTTCAAAATATCCATATGTACAGACTTTGTATTATATACTTCTAGTATGAGTATTATAGTTCTGATATAAATTTTAAAATTCTATTTTGTAAGCTTCAAAAATGATAGTGAACTAATGTGATTTCTGAAACTTCTAATACTTAGCTGAACTTACATTCATATTGTCTCTAACTTTAAAAAGTGAATCATTATCTCAAAAAGGAAATTCTGCTGGATAGGATCAATTATACTGTTGCAAAGAAGTTATTGAAGATTAATAGATTTTTCTGTTGCTTGTTTTAAAAAAGTTTAATTATGTGTTAATTTTTGCTGTTCTTATTATTAAAAAAAAATGAGGGTGGGTCATATTCACCCATATGAAAATTTAGGTTTCAAGCAGTTATCAATTAGCCCTTTCAACTGAACATTGCAGAAAATAAAATGATTATTTTATTCTGCTGTAGACTTTTTCCAAATTGTCATGATCTTATTTATTTCAGATTAATTAGAAGCATCACTTGTATTTTTCTTGATTGTTCAGAGAAACCATTATATCTGATCTATAAAATCAGAATGCATAAGCATCTAGTGACTTGTGTTCATAGTTCTTTGTTTCAGAACAGACTGTAATTGTAAACAAATTAATCTGGAAATCAGGAAAAAGTTTACCTATGTGACAATACTGCAATACATATTGCTGTAATTTTTATTTACTGCATAGCAGTACTTGTTGCAAGATATATATAACTTAAATTTCTTAAAAATATTTTTAGTGTAATGAAGTAAAGTCTGAAGTTGCTATTTAAAATAATTCATCCAGTTTGTGGTCTTTCTAGGGTAGCATTTGCAACAATTAGAGTCTGTCTTCTGCAATTTCATCTGAGTCATGGATATGTAACCTGTGGTTCACCATATATTGTATAATTCCAAATCCTTGCAGGTATAGGCTATAAGAATAGACCAAAAAAAAAATCACAATTGTACTTAAACACTTCTTGATAAGTGTAGATTCCCTTTTTTTCTGATATAAATTAACTACTCTGGTACTTTCTATAGATTTACCCGGGAATAAGCAATCCAGACTAAAGTGCTTACAAGTAATTTTTAGATGTGATTTGTACATTTGCCAAAAATAGAAACATAAGAAGCTATAAGAGGATTAAGGTGTCTGTGATGCTTAGCGTATTATGGAATAACTATTAGCAACTTTAATCTGCATAGCTAATGGTGAAAAATTAATTTCAACAATAATTCAGCAGTATCTGAAGATTTTGTAATACAATGTGACTCGGCTATTTTTTGTAGTGACATGGTTACCTATTTCCCAGAAAATGAAGATACTGTCATGCCAGATTGGTAATGTGTAAAGGTCTGCCTTTTAAGACCACCAAAAAGCTGCAATTAATGCTGACTGCTGTGAAGCTGGTTATTCATAGATTTCCAAGTGCAATTCAGAGTGCTGGTTTTCACCTTACAATCCTGTGCAAATTTGGCTTCTATTCTTTTTAAGATTGCCTTCTGTGTGTTAAACTGATATATGCATTTCAACACATCTGTCAATGGTGTTTCATTACCAATATATCACTGTCAGATCAGTGCTCATACTAATGATCTTCTGAAAAATAGTAAAAATAACATTTTTAGGAAGCATTTGGAAGATGATGAATGTTAGCTACCTATACTATTGTAATGTATTATTACTGTATTGATACATTAGTTTTTGGACCATGAAAAAACTATTAAAGGAGGAAAATCAACTTGTTTGAGCTGTGGAGTTGGAGAAGGCTCCTGCGCGTTCCTTGGACAGCAAGGTGACGAGCTTATAAAACCAGGCATTTCACTGGAAGGCAAAAATCATAAAATTCTGCCTTACTTATTTTGGCCATGTCATGCGATTAAACTAACTGGAAAAGGCAGACATGCTCAAAATGGTGATAAAAAAATGAGGCTTGCCAGAAAACATGTTGACTAGACGCCATCAAAGCCAACCCCAGCCAGAGCATAAAACAACTGAAAGAAGCCATACAAGGTAGGAAAATATGGAGAGAGAGGTGGTCTATACAGTCATTGAGAATCTGACACAATTGAACAGATACATCATCATCTAAATTGTAATATTTTTACAGTATTTATATTCTCCCGCAATCCTAATAGATTCTGGGCATATAGTGGCACGATAAAGGATATAATACAAAAATCCAAGTATAACGGAAAAGAAATAAGGTACTGAAACCACTAAGGTCTAAAAGCATGCTCAAGAAGATGGTTTTGGTGGGGGTCTGGTTTTCTCCTTGGTAGTTCCTTAATGTATTTGTTTGCCTGCTTCATGGTTAGCCTGCTTTCTCTTCTATTGGAATTTTTATACTTCTGTTTTTCCCCCCAATAATTTTATTGAAGAGTATAAGTAGAAGAAAAAGTATACAAACTACAAAATATAAAAAAGAAAAATATGAAGAAAAACTAACTTATTTACTTGTATATCAAATTTGTATGGCCATCCATTTTATAGGTTCATCTCATAGGTTCATCATTTTTCATTCCAACTCTTCATCCCAACAAGTGCAAACAATTTAATTTATCATCTCTCTTAAGATACAGAGTGTATTCTCTTCACCTCTCCTCTCTTAACTTATCAGCAAAAGTCCAATGAGGGATGCCACATATTATGTTTCTTAACCTTTCATAACCTTGATTGAATAAGCCAACCTTATATTCCTTCTCTATAATGTTAACATTCTTAATTCTGAACTCCTTGCAATGGAGTCCCAGATCTTAATTTCTTGTCATCTTTTTTTGTCCTTTCCCAAAAAATCTTCCAAAACTTTTGTAGGTGTCTTTTGTGCATACAGTAAGAGGACTTTTTTTTTGGGTCACTTCAAAAAATCGTTCAAGACTTTTGCAGATCATCTCTTTTCTGGATTATTGCTTGGATGAAGCATAATCCTATTTCATTTGTAAGTCAACTACATCCTTTTCTGTATGCTGTTTGCTTGCTACATTTATATCTAAACTCAGATTAATTAATTTATCCAGAATAATTTTTTATTCTCTTACTTCCTTAACAATCCATCTATTCATCATTTCTAAATGTTTCAAGATCATTTTTCATACATTTTCATCAGAACACAGTTAAAATATTTTCCATTCTTTATTCAATTGTCCTCTTTCTTATATTCCAGCTATTTCTAGGGTCCATTATCTTGTTTGACCTAAGAAAACCCACAAAGTCCCACTTTCCCATGAGAGGAATTCTAATAATTTAAAATTACAATTCAAAGTCCATCTGAATCCTAAATCTGTGGCTAATTTTCCACAATCAATAATCTGAGCACTCTTTTTCCTTTATTTAATCCAAAAACTTATATTTTAAAAAGTTTAAAATTGAGTTTAAAAATTATTTGTAAGGAGAAGGCAATTTACCTTCTAAACGAAGTATAACTTGCTGTTCCGAAAGGTCTCAAACATCCCAGGTCATGTGATAACCACTTGCGACTTTTCCACTTGGCTTCCAGCAAGCAAAGTCAATGAGGGAAGCTGGACTTGTTTAACGACCGCATGATGCAATTTACAACTGCAGTAATTCACCTGCCAACCATGCAAAAAGACCATAAAATTGGGTGTGACTCACTCAATAATTTGGGACCAAAATTTGGTCATAAGTTGAGCACTATCTGTACAAATTTAGCATGTTGTGCAAATTTAGCCTGTGTTTATGCAGTTGCATACGTCCAAAGCCTACATGGAAATGCCAGCCCAGGATATGAGGTTAGTGAATAACCATACGTAGACAATATAGGTAGTTCTTGACTTACGATACAATTGAGCCCAAATTTTCTGTTGCTAAGCGAGAAAGTTAAGTGAGTTTTGCCCCATTTTATGACCTTTCTTGCCACAGTTGTTAAGTGAATCACTACAGTTATTAAGTTAGTAACACATTTGTTAAGTGAATCTGAGTTCCCCATTGACTTTGCTTGTCGTCAGAAGATTGCAAAAGGTGATTGCATGACACCAGGACACTGCAACTCATAAATATGAACCAGTTGCCAAGCATCTGAATTTTGATTACGTGACCAGAGAATGCTGCAATGGTTGTAAGTGTGAAAAGCGGTCATAAGTCACCTTTTTCAGTGCCGCCATAATTTTGAACGTTCACTAAATAAACTATTGTAAGTTGATGGCTACATGTACATATATGCAGCGACATAATATTCTCAAGAAAGTTAGAACAATATTGTCAAGATCATAATTTTCTGAGTTGTAAAATAT
The DNA here is from genome assembly GCA_003457575.1 of Thermophis baileyi. NCBI lineage: Eukaryota > Metazoa > Chordata > Lepidosauria > Squamata > Dipsadidae > Thermophis > Thermophis baileyi. The sequence continues at coordinate 1,537,678 of QLTV01000769.1, read as the reverse complement.
GGCTTTGAAAACGTCATTCAAAAAGGTGAATGAAGAAAAATGGATGCCTTTGAATTGTGGTGCTCAAGAAATTCATTGAGAACTTTTTAGAGTGTAAGAATAAAACATTCAATACTACATGGAGAAAAATAGACTGAAAATGCTAATAAAAAACTAAAGCTTAAATATTTTGAACATATAGTGTGATGGTAAGAATCATCCAAGAAGATCATCTTGCTTGGAAGAATCAAAGGCAATTGAAGACGAACAGATAATATGGTAGCTAAAAGTATCACAATGTCTTAGCATGAATCTATAAGATTTCCAGGAAGCAAGATTCCAACAAAATAATGTCTATTCACTCACAAAAAATCAAGATTAGCTATGGAATAACATGTCTCAACAGTTTTAACCTCAGAAATTGTGAACACCCTTTTCAGCTACACAAATTATGATTGTTTCAAATATTCTATGGATAGAGAACTGTTTTTATGAAGCTTAATTTTTTAATCCACTCATAGTAAACCAGAACTCTCTGTTAAACAGATACAGGGAATGTTAATATTGTAGAAATACTTAAGGAATTGAGAATATATGGTACCTAGAGAGCCAATTTGGGGTAGTGGTTAAGGCATCAGGCTAGGAACTGGGAGATCATTAGTTCTGGTCCTGTCTTAGTCATGAAGCCAGTTTGGATGATCTTAGGCCAGTCACTCTCAGCCCTAAGTCAATGACAAACCACTTCCAAAAACCCTCTCCAAGAACACTGCAGGAATTTCTCCAGGCAGTCATCAAGAGCCAACAAATTGACAAAGACAAAAAAGTGGCATTAACCAAGAATTGGTTATAGAATGTAGTTTCTAATACATCTAGCTTTTTCTCAAGGTTGGAAAGTAATGGCTAGAAGTATGCATTCTTAGGAAACAGACATTTATTGATATAATTTGAACAAATTTTGATTTGCGGTATACATAATAGCACCATATAGTGGGCATATGCTCTTAATGTGCTATTTATTTTATTAAGAAAAAAATCTTAATTGCCATAAAAAGTATCTCATAAAGTCCATAAAAAGTATCTCATAAAGTGTGTGTGTATATATGTTAGGGTTAGGCAGTGATAAAGTTTCAAATGAGCGAAGTAGTTTAGAAAACAATGTATGTAGGCACTAGTGGTAGTAGCTTTATTATTATCAGTAACTACAAATAAAAACACTGTTAAAAGAAAAAGGTAAATTCAGGTAAAATGGTAGACCATTATAAAATAAGAGTTGAAAATATCTATAAAACTAACAGTATAAAATATTCAGAGCTAATTTACTAAATTGCTAAAATGATTAAATTATCCATCACAAAAAACTTCAAATATTTAATTTTAAGTTAATTGTAATTAGAATGTTTAACTTCTTAAGTGATAACTATTAACATAAATGAAGTAATACACATTTGTTAGCTAACTTTGATCGTTGCATAACATTATAAAATATGTGATGAATTTTAAAATACCTTGATCAGAAGATTATAAGATTATATAGGGAAAACTAAACTGGCCACTTTCCTGAGGTCATATCCAAAGTGTCTGCGGTAAGGGGCACAATAAGATTAGCATCTGTGTATTGCCCATCTCTTGTTAAAAAAAGTGTAATCGAGTCTTTAAGGCCAATTTGAATAAAAGGGGTAACATAGACATGGCATTCATTCAATTTCTTCTATGTGCATGGATGTTATTGTATTGGTATGCCATTTCATACCCTTCTGGAAAAGGTGAAGATGAAACATTGAGTCTAGCTAATGTACAGACTCATCTGCATCTAGGCACAAAATGCTGGTAAGGTATTTGATCTCTGACAATGGCCTTCCTAGCAGGCCTAAGTTTCAGATTTTTGAAGTAAAGCTTAGGTCTTTTTGTAAATCTAGGTCAAGAAACTTATGTTTATATTTCCAATAGAATTAGCCAATTAAGGGCCAAGAATTCTTTATTGTCCATTGTAGGTGGGTGGTGTTTCTTTTTTGATTGTTTGCCTAATATAGAGGAGTTGAATAAAGTTGGGACAAATGTACATCCCTGTTTCATCACCTGCTGAGTGGATATTGTTGGAGAGAGGACAGATGGTCTGAATAGCTGAATGGGATTAGTATGATGTTATTCTTCATAATTAGCATGGGAAGATGCTAATCAGTGGATGAGACTTGGTTTCTCCAATATCCTGCTTCTTGGGATCCAATTAATGCTGTCTAATGAGTTTGCCATGTACTATACTTTTCAAACATTAGAGGACTAGATGGTAGTCTAGCATTGAACAGCCCTTGCTTTTCCTCTGTTTGGTACTCATCTTGCACTATCAGCAATTCCTTTTCTGATTTACACAACTACTGTTACACAAATTTAATGAAAATGCATCTACTTTAAGGAGGTGCTGACAGGTATGATGTGTATGCATTCCAAATCACCTTTCCCTTTAGAATCCAGATCTCGATACAATCTATTCATGAATGTGTGCATGTATATATTAAATAGTCATAATCAATTAAAAATATTAAAAAGTCATTGACAATCTTTACTTCAAATAATTAAATTTTAAATATATGTGCTTGGTATTTGGCTAATTCTTGCATTGATTGAAAATCCTTCTATAAATCCATTTTTGGATTTCGTAATGCTTTATAATGAATTATATTTCTTTCTATAAACTCACAGGAGTCTCCAAATAATGATTATGCATACAGGAACTGAAGTATAACATTATACCTATGGTAAGAAGAATGCTTGATTTCTGTTTATTTATATTTCATCATTCAATTCAACTGGAACAATTACCAAAAGAAAAATTTGAAAAATAATACAAACAAGAAAAATTAAACACCTGACATCAGTGTATTCATAAATAACATTTAGGTATTTAAGTACGTAAAGCCTGCCTTCTAGTGTGGATTAGTCATTTAGGATGGATATAATTTTAACAAATCTAATACAAAAATTAGAATTATATTAAAGAAAAATGAAAAGAAATAATTAGGTTTTGTTTTTTTTTAAAAAGAATTATATACAGGTAGTTCTCAATGACCGGTTGTTTAACTATTCAGAGTTATAATGGCCTTGGAAAGGGTACTTTATGGTCCATTAAGTAATTACAGCTCTCATAAAGTATCCCCCTCATGGTCACAATGCTTTTTGGGCACTTGGCAACCTGTTTGCACTTACAACCAGTTGCCAAGTGCCTTGAAATTATGTGATCGCCATTTGTAATCTTCTCTACTGGCTTCTCCAGAAAATCAATGGGGAGGCAGACAAGGAAGGTTGCATGCTGCAGCTGCCTGCCAAGAAGATTTCTTCTTATCTCTGGGACTGGTCGAAAGAGCTGCCTGCCAAGGGGAGCTGAATTCCTTCACTGGACTCCAGAAATGGATCCTGGATGCTGGAACTCCAAGTTCCTGCAGCCTGGCAAAGGCGTTTTCTTTGTGCACAGAAGGAAGTTGAACTCCACCAGGTTGCAAAAATGGAGCTCAGATCTCAAAGTTCTATTCCACGCATGGAGGGAAGCCAAAATACTTTGGCAGGCTGCTCTTTCACTCTGTCTACTTAACCACCCTGGAGATCACTTAATGACCTCAACCAGGAGTGCCAGCATTACGGTTGTTGAGTAAATCATTCATGTGGGTATCTCGCTTAACAACCACTTCGTTCAGCAACCAAGATTTAGATCCCAATTGTAGTCATAAGTCAAAGACTGTGTGTAGTAAAATCAAGCATGTATTTCAGATAAAATTTATATTGCCTCTATAGTGAATGCCAGAATAAGATCTGTGAAAACCACCAGTCTAGCCTTTTATGGCTTCAGTTTAGATGGGGAAAAAACTATTTTCCTGTTTACCTGGATTTATTATTATGATTGCTATTTAGATATTTTCTTATACAAATATCTGCTTCCAAAAACATTATCCTAGAAGGTATGTTCTTTGGGGGGAAATTTGCAGAAATTATGCTGGCTTTGAAATTAATACTTAATTCTTAAGGAAATATACACTTCTATAATTGATAGATATTTGTTCAAAATGAAATTTTAAAAGATGCCTTAAATAAAACTTAGTAATTATGTATACAGTCAAGTCCATTTTTTTAAATATAGCCATATAACATGATCTTCTCCAGTGTGCTGACGAGAGAACCCTGTTGTGTTAATATAGTATGTTGGGTGAATAAGCAACTAGGAATGTAGAACAATAGAAGTAATCCTCATTTAGTGACTGCTTTGCTTGCAGTTATACCTTGTTTAGGAACTGTTTGCAGTTATGAAGGTGATGAAAAATAATTTTATGTCCCAATTCTTGCATTTAAGACTTTCAGCAAAGGAAAACTGAAATAAGATCATAAAGGCTGTCATGGTTTCACTTAGTAACTGCTTCACTTTATGATCAAATTGCTGGTACCAGTTGTGGTTGCCGGAAGAAGACTATTTGTTCTTTTTTTGCATAAGCAGGAAATGCTAATGTCATGAACCTACATGGAATAGACCTTGAAAGGGGTACTCATTTTTCTCTGCAAAAAAGAGAGAAATTAAAGAAAGTAACATGAGTTCAACTACTTCTCTTACCCAAATTGTTCATTATTTGTATTGTAATTTTTTAAAAGGAAAATATCTCTTTAACAGGGAATACTGATGATTCAGAATCATGGCAACTATTGAGGAATTGGCCCATCAAATTATGGAACAACAAATGGGGGAGGTATTTACATTTTTAAAAAAGTTTTATAATAATAAGGAATATATAGAAATTTTCTAGTAGGTCATTATCCAACACTAGAATTTTATAGACATCTTGAGTACAAAGCAAATAACTTTATCCCGTGCTAGAGGAGTTTACTTCCAATAAAGAATGCAGTTTTTACCTTTTTTTGTTTGTTTGTAGATAACACACTCCCAAGGATCTGTTACACAGACATTAATGGACGGAACAGCACAAAGAATTCAGATTGTTCCTGCTGATGCAGGACTTTCCTTACCACAGCGGATACAGGTAAAAATCTGTCTCTTTTTGTACTTACCGTAATTAAATAATTGAAAAATATTTTGGTATCTAAACATCAGGTGTACAATAACATGATTTTTAAAGCCCTAGAAAAATATGCAGAAAAAAATAATAAAGTGGAAATATCTAGAATACAACATAACATGCATTATTTTATTACATAATATGATCATATTATTATCTTTTAAAAGAAATATTCTGTAAAAAGAAAACTGCCAATATTTTCAGTATTAGAAAGAGGGTGAGTTACAAACCATTGCTCTGTTCTTCAGATTTGTGTATCTCTTAATTCTTCAAGCGAAGGAACAAGTCAGAAGAAAACAGTCAGATTTCTTTCATTTCCAGATGAAAGTGTTTTCCAGAAAAACACAAGCAACATGTGTTCTTATGGAGAAAAGATCGTCTTCTGAATGCAGAAATAGATGATAGATTTGAGGGAAGGAGTGTACTTTATACTACTTACATACAGTAGTATAAAAGGAATGATATCTCATTAATGCATTAGATTAGCCTTTCCATCTAATGTTGTTCAGATGTGTTTGATAATAATTTTTATCCAACATATTGACTGAGAAAGATGGATGGCTGTCTAGTATTCTTCCTATTGTACATTTTCAGGAATAAATTCTTACCTTGAAAAGAGTTGAATCTATTCCAATATGTGCACGTATTTTTTAGGGTTTTGATTTCTATTATTTCTTTAATAAAAGTTATAAAATTCTTTTCAGGCCAGCAAGTATAGATTTTTTAAAATTATTGGTAAATTGAGAACTAAACTATAAAATGTATTCCATTGAGTAATTTTCCACAGACGAGGATTCTGAGAGTTATCTGGACACAATGTTTAAGGTTGAAATATTGTTGTCAATGTTAATTTATGGAATACTATACATGCTCACCTTCTGAAAGCAGATTCATTTTGTCAGTCAAACTTGATAATATCACAGCTATCTTAGATCACATCTTTTAAAAACTTTTTTATAATAAATCACAATAATAAGTTGAAGTAAATATGTCATCAGATTGTTACAGATCAACAGACAGGGCAGAAAATTCAGATTGTGACAGCACTCGATCAGACTGCAACAAGCAAGCAGTTCATTTTAACAAATCATGATGGTTCTACCCCAAGTAAAGTGATCCTTGCAAGACAAGATGCTACACCAGGAAAGGTTTTTCTGACAACTCCCGATGCTGCAGGAGGCCAACTGTTTTTTACATCCCCAGATATATCGGCACAGCACATTCAGGTATGGTGTCCTATTTTATGATGGTTTATCCATACAACTTTTAAAAATGAAAGCCTTGTTCCCAGTAGTTATGCTAAGCTTTTTCACGCTATCAACATAGAGCAGTGATGGCAAACCTTTTTTGGCTTGGGTTAGGGTTTGGCTCCCAGGTTTTGGCTCGGGTTAGCGCGAGTGCCAACACCCATAATGCAATGCTCTCCCCCCCGCATGCGCACAACCCCCGCGCTGCCCCCTGTGCATGCCTACAACCCCCGCGCTGCCCCGCGCATGCGCACAGGCCTCACTGAAGCTTCCGGTAGGCCAGTTGGGCTGTTTTTCGCTCTCTCCAGGGCTCAGGAAAGCCTCCTGAAGCCTGGGGACGGCAAAAAATGGCCCAACGGGCCAATCAGAAGTTCGGAAATGAAACAGAAGTGGAGCTGCCCTACTACTTACCTTCAGATAGTTGCAACCAGGCCTCGCACACCTCGGCCCATTTCTTCTGCAGCCGGCAATGCTTTCCTGAAGCCTCTGTAGCTGATAACAGAGCTCCGGATCAATCCGGAGCTCTGTTATCAGCTGCAGAGGCCTTTTCTAAAGGCCTTTGGAGATCTGTTATCGGCTGCAGAGGCCTTCAGGAAAGCCTTGCTGCAGAAGAAATGGGCTGAGGTGTGCGAGGCCTGGCTGCAACTGTCCAAAGCCAAAGAAGTTCCTGAAGACCTCTGACAGCGAAAAGGAGGCTGGGGGTGAGCATACAAGTGAACTTCCAGTTGGCCCGTTGGGCCGTTTTCGCCATCCCCAGGCTTCAGGAGGCTTTCCTGAAGCCTGGGGAGAGCGAAAAAGGCCGAAAAGAAGGCCGAAAATCAGCTGGCCAGCGCGCACATGCGCGCTGAAGCTGACATAGGGCAACGCCTCACGTGCCCTCAGATATCGCGTGCCACCTGTGGCACGCATGGCATAGGTTCGCCATCACTGACATAGAGCAACTTGAGATAAGAGGAATATGCAAGTGCTGAGTTCTTTGATATAAATTAGATAATGAACAATGTAGTCCAGTGAATAGTTTTATTGTTTATGATACTCATGAAATTAGAAAAATTATAATAAAACTATATTTATAACCATTCTAGATATTCTGCATCTTAAATTAAATCTTAATTTTCTAAAGTAAATACAATTTAATTTTGAATAGATTTAATTTGAAACACAGTAAAATAGAAAAATCAAATTAAAGAATTACTCATAAGCCTTTACTCATAATTATTTTTATTCTTTCCTGTTCAGTTTTTACCAAGTGCAGGATTATCGGTAAAACTATAATAATTTCTGAAATATTACCAAATACATACTCCTTTGAAATATGCTTACCCTCCTTCATTTTTGGGAATTTATCTATAAATATGACTTTAAGCAAACAAGTTAGTGAAAACAAAATGTATTACATTGTAATTTCCCCCCCCCCCAGATTTTGACAGACAATTCTTCAACAGAGCAAACCCTAAATAAAGTATTTGATCTCTGTGTTGTTTGTGGAGACAAGGCTTCAGGTAAATCACTATGTACTTTGCAGAATGAATTGGAAGACCTATGTTCATCTTATGAAGCATTTAACTTAATTTTCTTTTTCTTTTATGAGTAATACACTTAAACATTGCATAAATATGATTGTATCGAAGCTACGAGCTGTTAAAAACAATTTGTCACATATCAGAAAGGAAAAATCAGTTTTGATCTGGATGTATAAAATCATTTAGGAATCTTAAAATGAGACATTTTGAATAGCACTTATATGTGATAAGTAGCACAGTTCTTTGAGCATGTCAATTTCTATTTTCATGCAGTTGATATGAGTATTTCTGATGAGCGTATGATAGAAATATAGAAACGTCTATATTCCATAAGCCTGCATTCTTTTCTCAATGGCAACATTTATCTCATTTTAAGTATAAAACATTTTGTATTTTGAGAACATTTTGAGCATTCAGCAGTTCTGAGAACAGTACATTTGTTAGTGTGTATTTGATAAACAGAAGCAAACTTAGAGTAAAATTAATACATTTTGTTATGAAATCAGGACGCCATTATGGAGCAGTGACCTGTGAAGGTTGCAAAGGATTCTTTAAAAGAAGTATACGGAAGAATTTAGTGTATTCATGTCGGGGAACAAGAGACTGTGTGATTAACAAGCATCATAGAAACAGATGTCAATACTGTAGGTTGCAGAGATGTATTGCATTTGGAATGAAACAAGACTGTAAGTTCGAAAGAAATAAACTCATGTAATGCTGTATTGTTTTTTGCACCGTTCTTGCATGATACATTTATCTTGGTAAATAATAAATTAAAAGTTTAGAAAGAAAATGCCACTTACGCTGTGAAGACTAAATTATTTTTGGAATGATCTTTTTTCTTAGGATTCTTATACAGGTAGTTCTCGACTTACGATCACAATTGAGCACAAAATTTTTGTTGCTAAATGAGACATTTATTAAGTGAATGTTTCCCCATTTTACGACCTTTTTTGCCACAGTTGTTAAATAAATCACTGCAGTTGTTAAATTAGTAACTTGGTTGTTAAGTGAATCTGGCTTCCCCATTGACTTTGCTTGTCAGAAGGTCACAAAAGGAGATCACATGATTCTGGGACAGTGCAACTGTTATAAATATGAATCAGTTGCCAAATGTCTGAATTTTGACCACATGACCATAGGGATGCTGCAATGGTCGTAAGTGTGAAAAATGGTCACATCACTTTTTTCAGTGATGATGTAACTTTGAATGGTCACTAAATGAGCTGTTATAAGTCAAGGACTACCTGTATGTTAGAATTCTTATACAGTATGTGTGCATATATAATACTGATAAAGAGGCTTGCAGTATATCTTAAAGATGTAAAATATTTTAGATTTTGCAAGTCCCATTCTTTTCCGCCGTTATAACACAGAGAACTGTACATATTGACATCTATGGAAAACAACTCATTTGTTTACTTGGGTTGAAAGAGATCTTTCTCTGATGCTCAAATCAGTGGCACCTGTTTTTTCAGACCAATCGCTTTCAAATTCTGTTTGAACAAACCACAAGATTCCTTAGGAGCTTTCTAGAGATTCTCAATTAAATAAGTAGCTATTTCCTTGAAAGTTTATCAAATATATTGTAATTGCTTTAAAACATACAACCAAATGAGAGGGTTGAGCTTGCTGTGCAAACGGACACAATTATACAATAAATAAACCTGTTATTAGTCTTTGCTAAGCCCTTTGGGCTCACTATTTTTCCAGAGATAACAAATACAGATTTGAGACAAAATAGTTGAATGAATATCTTCAAACATTCCAGAGACAATATAAGATTGGAAATTACTGTTGTAGAACTGTTAACAAACTAATATTTTCTTATGAAAATATACATAAATTGGTAATACTGTACAATAAATGTGCTTATTTAGGTTTTGCATAACTATGCATTGATAGGAATACAACACTGGAAACGTTTCAGTAATAAAATGATTAGAAAACTGCTGTAAAGTTATGATCTTCTTATTCCTAACCTCCTGTTTCCCCTGCATGAATTCTGATCTTATAATCATATAAATTTTGATAAGCTTTATACATTTATATAAATAGATACTAATTAATTCTATTAGAATTTACATATGAAAGAAATGATGGTATGCTATTCTGTATACCAAACTTCAAACCATAAGATAACCATCAACAATATCTGAGGTTCTTTCAAAAGAAATTGGTTAGATTTAATACAAGAAGCAAAACTGGTTTCTAAAAGCTAAAGCCAAATGTGGTTGAATATTGAATTGATTTTGATAATTCCACCATTCTTTGTAGCTGTACAGTGTGAAAGAAAACCTGTTGAAGCATCACGAGAAAAATCTTCAAATTGTGCAGCTTCTACAGAAAAGATTTATATTCGAAAAGATTTGCGAAGCCCACTTACAGCAACTCCTACTTTCGTAACGGACAGTGAAACAGCAAGGTACGTAAATATTAATCTAGTTTCAATCTCTTTGACATTGAGACCTTTCTAAAACCATGAAGCAATGCTTGTGTTCTTTCATTTCAGATCAACAGGGATGTTGGAGTCTGGAATGTTTGTTAATATTCATCAGTCTGGATTAAAGAATGAACCTGCAGTACTGATGACTGCAGATAAGGTATTGGATTAAAAAAATGATTTTTACAATATTTTTATAATATTAAAGAAGTGGCTTCCAAGTTTTATCATACCATCCATAAGCTAATATAATAGCATTTCACCCTCTTTTAAAGTACAAATTTAAAAAAATCTGATGAATGAAGGTGAAAATACACCTACAAATGAAGGCGAAAAAAAATCTCCCCTTAGCCTAACTTTTATTTATATGCAATTAGGGAATTGCCATCTTTTCAGTCTTTGTTCAGCAAAAAGTCATTAGGAGTTACCATAAATATCAATCAATTGATTTTTCCCTGATTAAATAATCCAAATTTATATTCCTTCTTTTTTGTTCTTCATAATCTTAACCTTTAAATCATTCCAATGATTTATTAACATAGATTTTGATCTTTCATCAATCTTTGGCATTCAAGAGGAGTTTTCAATGTTTTATTTTGTAATGATAAAGAGGCATCATCCAGAATTTCTTGTCACAACTGTTCTATGTCCAGAACCTTTTTTTATTTGTCTTATATTCCCATTTTGGTGATCTCAAATTTGTTGTCTTCTATGCCTTCAAATTCTGTAATGTCAGGTAAAAGTATTTTCAGTTTTTTTCTCATCTTCTACAAATGTATCCACTAAAATCTGAATCTTTTCTGAAGTTAGCAATATCTCAGTCCAGTTATCAAAAGAAACGTTTTAGTTGGCTTAGCCATTTTAACTCTTTTCTGATTGATCCTTTAGTTCCCTGTAATGTCCATTTGCAATCTTCATCAAGTCTCATTCCTAATACAGATTTAGATCCATTTGAATTGTTTCCCATAAGTATATTACTTAATTATATTCTTGTTTTTCAACTCTTACAGCAAAAATAACCAATATTCCAAAATATTTTTGGTCTTCCAATCTGTTTAAAACTTTCTTAAATCCAAATCCTTTTCATTTTTTGCTTTTTGCTAATTGTATAATTATTTTAAATTCTTTAGTCTTTGTTTAAAATTTCTTAAACCCAAAGAAGGTAAAATTCACTAGGTGTCAAACTACTCACGGTTTTGAATATTCTAATATCCATAAAGTTAAATTGAACATTTCTGAATGTGATTAGAAAGTGAGTTCATCTGACTGTCTTTTTTAAAGGCTTGTACCTTTTCTGTTAAAATGCACCATTTGTACATTTGTACTTTTGGCCTACTTGCTTATCTCCTCCTTGTATCATCACCTCAGTGTTTATGCTAATCTTTGGATAGTTTGATTGAATCTTTACTCACCACAAAAAGATTAAATATACATCAGAATTCAGTTGAAGACAAAAGTACTCCTGAATAATCTCTGCCATCGAAAGTTGTCATAGAGAGGAGGTCTGGATGTGCAAGAATCCTCTTTTTATATTCAAAACCCAAATGACTTCTCTTTTAATACATGACAGAGACTGTGTTTAAATTCCTAGATTGCAACATCATGCTAATCTCTTAAATGGATATCTAATGGCAAGATTTATTGGGATTCTTGTTTCTGCAAGTAAAAGAATTGGTAGTCATTGTTAGTTGTGTACCACCTAACTTTTCAGTGGTTATTAACATAAAGATTGTAGCTATTTCTACCAGCTTAGTATCTACAAAACTCTTTCTGTCAAAAACATTGCTAAGCAATAAGTTTTAGTTAAAATATATAATGACTTGACTAGTATCAGTACTTTGATTTTTATGTATTAATCAAGCACCTTATAAAACTACCAACAAATATTCTGCAATAATACGTCAGGAATAGTGTCAGGAATAATACCTATCAATAATGACAAAGTTACTTTTTCTCACTCTTTAGGTTGAAACTTGTCAAGGAGATTTAAGTACTTTAGCAAATGTTGTAACTTCATTAGCAAATCTAAATAAGTCCAAAGATATATCTCAAAATAGTGATGATCAGTCAATGATAGAAAACTTAAGCAATGGAGATACATCATTATCAGAGCTTCAGCAAGATGAACATGCAAGTGCTGATGTTACAAGGTAAGGAGTAATAATATCCAAATGTTCTGTCATAACATAGGAAATACAGTAGAATCTTGAAGAAATATGAAAAAATAATGTTGAATGTTCAACTGTATCTTAGTAGGCAACATGGAGGAGCCAACTAAGTGTTTAACGGAGATACCTAGTTGGAATACATATACCGGTACTTTGTTTTATTAGTGAGATTTATTTATTTATTTATTTATTTATTTATTTATTTATTTATTTATTTATTTATTTATTTATTTATTTATTTATTTATTTATTTATTTATTTATTTATTTAATTTATTTATTTGCTGCCTATCTGGTCATGGGGCTATTCTAGCCGGCTTACAACAATACAGGTAATCCTTGAGTTATAACAATTTGTTTAGTGACTGTTCAAAGTTAGAACAGCATTGGAAAAAGTAATTTATCACACTTATGACCATTGCAGCATCCCCATGGTCATGTGATCAAATTCAAACAAATGGCGACTGACTCATATTTATGATGGTTTCAGTGTCCTGGGGCCATGCGATAATCTTTTGCGACCTTCTAACAAACAAGGTCAATAGGGAAGCCAGGTTCACTTAACAACTGTGTTACTAACTTAACAACTGCAGTGATTCACTTATAACTGTTAGCAAGAAAGGTGATAAAATGGGGCAAAACTTAGCAACAAAAATGTTGGGCTCAATTATGGTTGTAAATCAAGGACTACCTGTAAAAAGAAAGAAATGAAAAGAATGTAAACAAAATAAGTAAAATAATAAAACAATAAAATAAACAATAAAAAACAATAAGAATATATCAATATAATAACAAAAAGATGGATGGGTGAAGAGCAAGGAGGGGAGGTAGAGTCTGCCATCAATCAAGCATCCACCTTAAGTGTGGAACTCCCCCATTGGGTCCTCAGGCCAACCGGCAAAGGCAGGTTTTCAGACTCTTGTGGAAGGATAGGAGAGTGGGTACAGATATTACTCTAGACTAGAGCATGGGTGTCAAACTCGCAGTGTGACGTGGCCATCACATGACGTATCACAATGTTTTCCCCCTTTGCGGAGTTCGGGTGGGTGTGGCCTGCGCGTGACGCATCTGGCCCGCAGGCTGCCAGTTTGACACCTCTGCTCTAGAGGTTAGGATGTTCCAAAGGGCAGGCGCTGCTGCAAAGAAGGCTCTTCTTCTGGATCCTGATAGTCAGAGTTCTTTGACCAACAGGACCTACAGTAGGCCCTTTCTGCTGGTATGAGTAGGACAGGCAAGGTAAACCTGGACCTATGCCATTAAGGTTCATCATGTAGCTTAGACCTACACCATTAAGCGCTTTAAAGGTTGTAACACATTGATCTTCCCTCAGAAGAAGATTGGTAGACAGTCACGTTTGCAGAGCAGAAGTATATAATATGGGGCCCCAAGGAATGTTCTCACTGCTGCACTTCGCACCAGCTGAAACTTCTGAATGGATTTCGCCCCATGGATATGCAGTAGTTCAGCTGAGAGATGACTAGGGCTTGAGTAACTGAGCACAGGGAGTCCGAAACCAGGAAAGATTGCAGCTGGTGCACAATAGGAGCTGTGCAAAAACTCTCCTGGTCATGCTCGCTACCTGATTTTCGAGCAGGAGATATATGCATGAGTATTATGCCCACTTGCTCCTTTATTTTGGCATGCTTACCTTTTTAGAGTGCCTTGAATCATCATTTTATGGGTTAATTAACAATAGTTTCAATTTACATCTGGATTAGGAAACTGTACTTAACTAGATTAAAAAAAACCAGAACCTTGCATCACATATTGAAGCTGATTTATGATTCTGATAACTAATTTCCTGGAGGTGTGACCAAGAACGTCTTAGAGTATTTTAAATATATGCTGATACTCAAAATTGTGTAACAGCTTTCTTTTAAATATTGACTGAATGTGCTTTGAGACTCTAGGCATGTCAGATACTAAGAATGAATTAACAGGATACTAGTGTTTGTAGCTCACGCCGCAGTGCTTTGTACTAAAAGTAAATTGCATCTTCAGGTTCTTCCTGGTTGGTCTTCAAAATTCAGGATCTGGAATCTCATTTCTGGTTCTTCCTTTCCTCTTACAATTTAATTTAATTGATATTCTTTGGATCAATAATTTTTTAAAAATATTTTTGCCTTTCATAGTTGATTAATCTATCCAATGAATTGTCTATAGGGCATTTGATACTCTTGCAAAAGCATTAAACCCAGGAGAAAGTACACCATGTCCGAGTTCTGCAGAAAGTATGGAAGCAAGTGCACATCTAGCTGGAGAAGAAGCAAGCATGAATATTGTTGAAATAGAAGGCCCACTACTTACCGATGCTCATGTAGCTTTCCGGGTACTTAAAATATGAATTTATTTATAACTCTGCTATTTAACTTCTGTAGGGATTATTTTAAAGTTTGAGTTTATATACAGTACATTTAATATTTGAGGAATGTATTTGGGTTCAATTTGAGTGGCTGACAGCTCTAGAGAATATATACAATTGCTTAATTGAACAATACAGATGCTCCTCATTTAACAGTCACAAGTGAACTGGCAGCTTGGTCATTAAGCTGAGCAGTCGCTAAGTAAAACTGTTGTGCTTGTGATCTTCATCTTTTGTTTGCTTTACAGACCTCCAAAGGTCGTAAATTGGAGACTTGTCACAAAGTTACTTTTTATCACTACTGTAACTGTGAATAGTTGTTGTACAAGGCAGTCACTAAACAAGGAGTAGCAACAGAGAACATTTAGCAGTAAGGAGAATTGATGCTTTTGCAGTAAATGAACATAATAGAATGGTTCAATAGAAATTCTGATAGATATAGATACTAAATACCCACCATGAGAGATCTGTAGACTAATTTTACTAGATGTGAAATTAAATAAAACAGTATTCAGTTATTTATATAGGATGTAGCTATTTTGATTTTTCCAACCAAGTTTAATGATACATGTTAATAATATGCTGCTAAAGAATAAATTATTTCACATATCAAAACCAGTGCAACATATTTCTTAGTAAACAGCGTTCAGATTGTTGTAGAATGTACTAGTTTTGGGCCTTTTTAACATAAAACATGCCTCCCAATTTGGGGTTCTTGTAATACCTCAGCCTAGTGCTTGGGGGAAAAGCCAGGTGCCTTCCAGAAAGCCTGGAAGTTGGGGAACCCCCCCCTCCCCAATCTGTTGTGCCAGGTGGCACAACAGAGAATTTAGGGAAATAAGCATGGGTTAGAAGGAAAAAGAATTTTTTATCTTTGCTAAGTTAACAGTGATATTGAAATGGAACAGATTACATGGACATTGTTTATTCTGTAAACTGTTTTGAATGTGCTATTCTTAATTCTCAGTATAGTTTTATTGAAGGAAATACATTTATATTTAAATAATTACATGAAATTTTTATAATAATTTATTTCTCTGAGACAGATTATTGAGAATATTGGTATTAATTAAAAAGTGTTCCACTTCAACACAGAAATCAGATTGACTATGTGCTCTGCAGCCAAAGATGGAGAAGCTCTATACAGTCAGTAAAAACAAGACCAGGAGCCGACTGTGGCTCAGATCATGAGCTTCTTGTTGCAAAATTTAGGCTTAAATTGAAGAAAGTAGGGAAAAGCACTAGGCCACTCAGGTATGAACTAAATCATATCCCTGATGAATATACAGTAGAGGTGACAAATAGATTTAAGGAATTAGATCTGATAGACAGAATGCCTGAAGAACTATGGATGGAGGTTCGCAACATTGTACAAGAGGTAGCAGCTAAAACCATCCCAAAGAAAAAGAAATGCAAGAAAGCAAAATGGCTGTCTGAGGAAGCTTT
>QLTV01000769.1:1494684-1513020 GCA_003457575.1 Thermophis baileyi | reverse complement strand
AAGTCCTGTGACTACCACAGCTCTGGTGGGGCTGGAAATCTCCGCCATAGGGGGTGGCACGTGCAATGTGCAACTTTGCAGGTGGTGAAACATGCAAAAAGGAGAGCAGCCCTCGCTGGCCGGAACAAAATAATGGTGCTGTTGCAGCGGGGGGGGCAAGCGGGCCAAAGTGGGGGTTGCAATGGCTGGAAGCTGCAGGAGCGAAGCGCTACTTGCATTTGCGCGGCATCAGCATTCTGACTCAGTATATTTGCGCCAGTCGGTGGCTCAAGGCAGCCCTCATCTCCTGTCGCTTGGGACTCAGAGAGGTAAACGGCGTCCGGTCCGGGGAGCAGCCAGAGTTTGCTGTCCATTGCGAACGCTAGCTAGGCCTGCTGCAAACTCTCGTCTCTCGAGGAGCGCTCGCTGAAGTGGCACAGGAAACTTCGGCCGGGCTCCTCGAGAGACGAGAGTTTGCAGGGGGCCAAGCTAGCATCCGCAATGGATAGCAAACTCCAGCTGCTCCCTGGACCGGACGCCGTTTACCGCTCCGAGTCCCAAGCGACAGGAGATGAGGGCTGCCTTGCGCCACCGGCTGGCGCAAATATACCGAGGCGGAATGCTGATGCCACGCAAATGCTGATGCCGCACTACAGCAGAGAGAAGCAGCCGGAGAGAATCTAGCAGGCGCTTTCTCTTGGGCCTCCCACCTGGAGGCCTCGCAGAAGGAGAGATGTAGGCCCGAAAGGTGGCTGAACCTCCCCCTCCCCCAGGCAGCCGTTCAGCTGAGCGCGGCGAGTTCTTGGTCTTAACTTCCTGTTCCAGCTCGTGTGCCTTGTACCACTATACTCAAGGTGAGGTTTGCGCTCAGCATTAAGAGTGGGAGTTGGCATGTGGGCAGGGTGATGTTGGGCAGTGCAGCCTTGTGTTCCCACGCGCGGGCTGGATTAATTGCTCTCGGCCATATCCAGCCCAGGGGCCAAGATTTCTCCACGGACCACCAAAATTTTCTTGCGGACCACCAGTGGTCCACGGACCACCGGTTGGTGACCTGTGCTTTAGAGTATGTGAGGAGGGAGGAGGACCTCACATAGTATCTGTCAAATATTCCAGAAATGAGGTTTTTAGTTTGAGTTGCCAACAGGATTGTATCATGAAAAATATGAATAATGTTTGATTTAGCATTTATTGCTGAAAAACTACCTATACTTTTTGTTTGCTAATATGTGTTGGTATTAAAGAATCAGTCTCGTCTGTACATGTAAAAGTGTGCCACTGTTTGTCAAATCTGTCTTCCAGGCTCTCTAGGCTACTTCTCAGATTGCCGGCCTTAAGACTGATGAGTGCAGCTATCACAGAAGAACTGTTTTTTGCAGGACTAATTGGAAATGTTCAGATTGACAGTATCATACCATATATTCTACGAATGGAGACTGCAGACTACAACTCTCAAATAATTGGTCATACTATATAAAAAAAAAATAACTAGTTTCTATACCATGGCAATCGTGGTGATTTAAATGTACATTATCTCCAAGAGATAAAAAAAAAAGTTTTCCTGTGAAGGCATAGCACAAAAAATAAAGGAAGGTGCTAATTCTTCTTTAGCAATTCATTTGGAAAACACAATGGAATATCTTCAGTGGTACAGGATGACTTACCTTTTATCTGATTTTCAAGAACTTTGTACATTTCTGATAATTAGTGAAAATCAAGAAGTGTAGTTCATCCTATTTTTGTAGCTTAGCTATACATGGAACTTGTGAACTCCAAGCAAATACACATAAGTTAACCTTTGATAAAGAGAAGCTTCATAAAAACATTTCAACCTGATACTAGGACAAATAAACTTCTTTTCCAAATGTTCTGGATTCAGTATCTTGTTTCTACAAGTTTACTTTTGTAAGTTTCATTTCTGCTTTCATTTCTGATGAGACAGAGTTCTGGATAACTCAGCTACTTTTTTCAGAAGTTAATTTTTTATTCAGAAACAGGTGATTTTGGAGTTACTTAAAACAGGGCTTTATCTCATGTTAGTGTTCCAAATAAGTGATTACATATTTTGCAGTAATTGTTATGTTCAGAGTTTTTAGCAGTTGCCAAGATTTCAGAGTAAACATCATCCTAGATATTTTAATCACATCAAGAATTATTTCCTAACTGCTGTTATTTATAAATACAAAATAATTTGTCATTGTGATTATGCTTTAATAATGTTTATCCACATATATCTAGGTAAATTTGGAAAATTTTATTGAATTTCATTGTATGCAACTCTGTGAAACAACACATTCAGCCACATCCAGTATTATGTGAACAATGATGCCTGCACAGTGTTCCCTCTCTCCTTTTCTATATCCTTGTGTATCCCAGGTTTGCTCCCTTATCTTAAACCTGGAGCAAATTTGGGAAGAATATAGAGAAAGTGAAAGATGGGAGTAGAATTTTTCCCCAGATTGATGCTGTTCCACCATCAGAATTACACTACTGAATGAAATTACCACTTTTATTGGAAATGAATTTATTAAATTCTGTGTCCTTTAAGATTTAAATTCCAGGTTTTCATTAAAGAATTCAGATAAAATTAGAAAAAAAAAATCTGAAAAGGCAATAAGTGAATAAACAAGTAAACCTTGATGAAATATATGTATTGCATACTAAATGGTATGTTGTTCCTAAATAGCAGTGATTGCACTAAAATCCTAATTATTTCATATTTTATGTTTCCATGTTTGAGTTTGCTACTTTGTATTTTCAGCTTTTGAAAACTTTTCCAAATGCACTTTTCAGATTTATTAAAAGTGTGGTTTTTCCTTAATTGTTTTGTAAAGGTAGTTGAGCATTAATTCAATATATTACTATATCGGGATACTGATACAGTGGTGTTCTGTCAATTCACCCTTACTTTAGATATTCTTAATCAGCAATAGAACCACCTCTATCAATTATGGGCTCTACTAATTAATAAAAAGGAGTTTATGTAATGTGACAGGTAAGATTATTTACTTCAAGGTTCTAAAATTATTTGACTACAAAGGGATATCTTTTATATATTTCATAATGAAACACCTAATAATAATGAACTGAAGAGTTAATTTTTTTATGCACACAAAATATATGCATATACTTGGGCACATGCAGAAATTAATCATATCTACAGTTGTGGTAGCTTTTGATGTATTTTTGGCAACATCTTACATATATAACTTGTCCTGTTTTAAAGCATATTTAAAAATCATTTGAATTGCACACCTCCCTAAATGGTGTCTGTAAATCTGTTCTGCAGTCAATAGAAATTGTTTCTGAATTCTTCCAATTTTTCATTCGTTTTAGTGATTCACTTGTAGTGTACACATCATAATGTCCCAATTACTACCTTATTGTGTAATATACTGTTGTAAATGTCTTTAAACTTAAAGAAGTGTAAATTCTATTTTGGCTGTATTTTTAAAAAATAAATTGTAACTTTTATTATAGAATCCTGTTAATCGCATTCTTTAAAAAAAAACACCAGCTCAGGCAAACTATACATCAATATTACAGTTCAATATACAGTAATTCGTGTTTAACACTTTGCTTAAATTTAACATTGAATGATCACACTGGCTCTTCATTAGGTTTTTTCCAGCTGTTTATCGCTCATTAGTTTACATCTGTTTACTTTCCCCGTTTCTATACAATTTAGTTTGGTTTCCTGTTTTGAGATACACAATACCAAGTTTGAAAGCACAACAGAAATAATAATCTGAGTCTGATACACATTGGGTAATACTGAAGCTGAAAATGTTATAAAATGGCGAGATAAAAGTTATATTTCCAAATGGTTTAAATGTCATTCTTTTCATATTCAATTTTGTCACGCAAATTAATTGCTTTGCTCTAAAATTGTGCATTAAATTTGAGAATATCGCCTTTCGCACGCACAGCCGACTAAGTAACGCGCGCGCGCGCGAAATGGAAGAGTTTTCTTTCCTTGAATCTGCAAAATCAAGGAGCTGCGACGCAAGCGCAGAAACGAGTAAGGAGGGGCGGAGCTCCACGAGAATAGGGAAAATGGCGGAATACGTGCAGGTGATGAAGAGGGCGTTGCAACAGCTCGGTGGACATGGCGGCATTCGTGGCGTTATATGGCAGCTGCTCAGGTGAAATGTGCTGGCTGCGCCAACGTAAGGAACGAGGGCAGGCGGTCCTTTCTAGCTGGGGAGCGCCTTGCCAGAAACTGCGGCTCGTAGGGTTGAATGACATGACCCTCAGAGGATCGTTAGAGGAAAAAGTATTTCCAGAAATTCGCGAGTTAAGCAGAAAAGGGCCGAAGGGAAGTCGACCTTTGATGTCCGGAGCGGGCATCTCTCGAGGATGGGAACTAGGGCGACCTTATAATGGCTGCAAAGCCTGTTGTTGGGAAGGTCACTGTTGGGAAGCTTTCTCTAACTTTGGGCTCTCCTTGACTGGGGCGTAATCACTGCGAAAGGACGGGGCTCAGTTTATGGCGCCGTCCAAGGTTTGGGAGATCCAGGTTGCATTCAGTCACTCAGCCCCAGCTCTTGACTTCGAGCTGCTCCTTGCCTCTCGACCTTGCTTTTTAACAAGGTTACTGTAACTGGACTAAGAAACACATTTGCGCTGGTTGTTTCACCGGTGCTGTGCTAAAGGAAGGGATAGCAATAGTTTAAATAATACAGCGGAGGTGGTTTAGTCACTTAGAGAACAGATAATTGATCAAAATTATTTGGGAATAATTTTTCAGGCTGCTACCCAAAACACTATTTTGATTAAACTCATTTGGCAGATAACCTGTCTAATTGCAAGCAAGTTATGTAAAATAATGCTTCTGCAGTGTTACTTGTAAGATTTAAAAATGTAATTAATAATAATAATGTAATATTTTGGGACATTTTTATTTTCATCTTCCCCTAATAGTTTTATTTATTTGGAGCAGCAACTGAAAAAAAATTCTTAACCATTTGATTGCCCTAATAAGATATTTGAAAGGTAAAACCACTACCTTATACAGTAGTTTTGCATTATTTATCTAAAGATGATCTCCAGGCTTTCAGAGACTTTCACAATTTATTTGAAGATGGCAGAGATTAAACTCAAGACCTTCTGCATGCAAAGCCTGTAGACTGTCACATAATTATAAACCCCTTGAAGATTTTATCTTATTTTGGATATTCACAGGGTCAACGATTTGAAGATTGGTACCCTAGTAGGGACTGATAAGTATGGAAACAAATACTATGAAGACAAAAGATTCTTTTTTGGTAAGTAAGGATACTTGGATTATTTGAGTTTATTCTTCTAAAGAATTTGGGTTATTTAACATATTTACCAACAATGAAAGTATTCTTGTGTCTTATTTGGATATAATTCAATTTGATGTTAAATAGGAAAAGCCAATAGCAATAAGAAGTCACTGTTGCCACAACCGAAACTTGGATTTTTGCTCAAATAAAGATATTTAAAAATGGGTTAAATAGTATTCAGTCTTTTGGATGTCTAATCCAGATGTTGATCTTGCTTTTCTGGCATTATTTTAGCTTTAAGAAGTAATTTTAAAAAAAAAGTTAATGCATAGAAATAATAAACAATGTTAGTGTTTTAAAACATGTATTTGTTTATTCATTGTATATGGCTGCCCATCTAACATCCTGACAACCTACAATTTTAAAATAAGTAAAAATATATACAATTACTAAAATAAACTTAAAAATGAATCACAGGTAAAATGTGTGGCAGTTGAAGAATCATAAAAGATGTTCAACATAGTCTGGAAACTTGATCACACATGGGGGAGGGGGCAGGCTTAGATATTGAACCGGATCTTCAAGACTATCCAAAAGGCCCACAGAATGGGAGTGAACCAAATCTCAAGAGGGCTGATGTTCCAGAGGCAGAAAGGGGTCTTGTTTGGGTTCTGCCTGCTGAGACTACTTAGCCTATGGAATCCACAACATGCTTCTCCTGTGGAGTCAAATAGGAAGGGTAGAAACAATCAGGGAGACACAGACCCGTAATTTAATTAGAAGAATAATTCATACATAATAATTATATTGATCATGGGTTCCTTAGTATTGCAAAATATTGTACTTTACATTTCTCATACAAATAAAATTGTTAAGGGAAATTTAATCTTAAGAGATGTATAAGCTCCAGATTTGTAAATCTGAAAATGGTAAATAGTTTGTATCAAAATTAGAAGTATAAACAAGTAGTTTATCTTAAAGAAAACCAATAGGTATTTGTGCTTGTAATTCCATTTGAAATTTTACCATTAGAAGTTATTTTTTCCTATATACCGTGTTTCCCCGAAAATAAGACCCTGTCTTATATTTTTTTGAACCCTGAAATAAGCGCTTGGCCTTATTGCCATGTACTCAAAAGCCCGATTGGGCTTATTATCAGGGGATGTCTTATTTTGGGGGAAACAGGGTAATAGTTATTTAAATTGCAAAATTAAAATATTGGTTCCCGGGAAGTTATAGTTAAAGTTATATATGTTGTCCTGCATTCTTCTATTTTAAAAAAAACCTTGTATATATGAATGATACTTTTGATTTCTAATTATCCTCTTTCTTTCCATATGTCAAGCTAGTCCTTCTCAAAATTGAGAATAGAAATATAGATGGCCACAAAACTTGATTTTGTGTAACTCTAAGAGAATTAGTTTGTAATTAATAAAATAGCATACATAGACTCATCCTTTTAAAAATTCTGATATACTGTTTAAAATTGTTATCTTTAAGGTCGTCATAGGTGGGTCATATATACTGCAGAAATGGATGGCAGGAACACATACTGGGATTTAGATGGAAGCATGATACCTCCTGAATGGTAAATCAGATAGTTTGATACATACATTTATGTTTTTATTAACTTGTAAAACAGGTACTCAGAACAATTCTGTTTATAAAGTAAATTAATTTGAGTCTTTTAAACTATACCTCAGTCTCTAACCCTTTACCAGCAAATGGATCATTATGGATCATTATGGTACCCTGTTTCCCCCAAAATAAGACATCCCCTGATAATAAGCCCAATCGGGCTTTTGAGTGCATGGCAATAAGGCTAAGCGCTTATTTCAGGGTTCAAAAAAATATAAGACGGTCTTATTTTCGGGGAAACACGGTAGTTAACATCAGATCAGTGAAAGTGTTAGGTTCAAACATCACTATAAATGCATATTTATTACTGGAAACTGATCAGTGTCTTTGGAATTTTGTTTTATGTACTTGTAGAGCAGTGGTTCCCATACATATTAAAATAAAGGTACCTAACAAATTCAAAATACAATTTGAGCTAACCTCAAGTTCATATTTACAATGCAATCCTATAACAGCAGTTTTCTTGCAAAGTAGGTTGAATTTGGGTATTTAGTTTCTGTCTCATCACAAAGCCATGCCATCGCTCCTTTTATATTGAATAAAGTTTTAAGTGACTCATCATTTTGCATTTCCGAGAGTTCTTGGTACTGCATTGAAACATCAGATAGATCCACCAGCACTGGCGGCACTACCCATGTTGGAAAATCAATTTGTTTTAAATCAGAAAATCTTTCTTTCAAATCAGAGGCCAATATTTTCAGATGATCCACAATGACAAGTACAGCAGCATCAGTCACCTCACATTTTTTTAGCCAATGAAACATGTCAAAATTTTTGTCAGAAATATGTTTTTGACATAACTCTATAAATGTAATGAAGCCAAATATCTTCACCTTTGCATCAACAAGAGTTTTATTTGTTCCTTGAAGTTGTTTATTCAACATATTCAGTTTTTCAAAGATATCTGCTAAATAACTCACAAATGCTTTACCATCAACGGTTAGCAGGTGCTTCATTTCAGGCTTGTCACTTAAAAAGTCACTAAGAACATCAAGTAGTTCCATGAATCTTTTTAAACAATTTCCCTTTGAGAGCCACCTTACCTCAGTGTGGTACAAGTCTCACATGGTCTGCATTTTTATCTTCACAAAATTGCTTGAAGAGATGCTCACATTTGGCATTAGCTTTGATAGCATTGATACATTTTATAACTTCTCAGATCTCAGATTAACAGAGTTGGAATGGATCACCTCACATTTTTTAGCCATTGAAACATGTCAAAATTTTTGTCAGAAATATCATTTTGACATAACTCTATAAATGTAATGAAGCCAAATATCTTCGCCTTTGCATCAACAAGAGTTTTATTTGTTCCTTGAAGTTGTTTATTCAACATATTCAGTTTTTCAAAGATATCTGCTAAATAACTCACAAATGCTTTACCATCAACGGTTAGCAGGTGCTTCATTTCAGGCTTGTCACTTAAA
Organism: Thermophis baileyi; assembly: GCA_003457575.1. NCBI lineage: Eukaryota > Metazoa > Chordata > Lepidosauria > Squamata > Dipsadidae > Thermophis > Thermophis baileyi. The sequence continues at coordinate 1,504,730 of QLTV01000769.1, read as the reverse complement.
AAGTCACTAAGAACATCAAATAGTTCCATGAATCTTTTCAAACAATTTCCCTTTGAGAGCCACCTTACCTCAGTGTGAAGTACAAGTCTTACATGGTCTGCATTTTTATCTTCACAAAATTGCTTGAAGAGATGCTCACGTTTGGCATTAGCTTTGATAGCATTAATACATTATTAGTACCTCATTAAGAACAGGATAAATGTTTTTGGACACTAAGTTCTATGTCTATGAATAACACAGTGCACAAGAAGCATTTCTGGATTCCTATCTTTCATCAATTTTAAGCAGCCATTTCTCTTGCCCATGATAACAGGAGCACCCAAGATGTTATGCTTTCCATTGATATATTATTGACATCTAAGTAATTTTTTAGCTTATTATATATATCAGTAGCGGTTGTGGTCTTTAATGATTTGCAGAATAACATTTCTTCAGCAAATTCACCTTTATCAATATATCTTGCATAGGTTAGCAATACGGCCTCATTGTATCTCAGAGTTGACTCATCCATTTGTACTGTGAATTTTCTTGATTTCAGCTTTTCAACAAGTTGTGTTTCAATATCTTCACTCCTTTCATCTATTTTTTTTCTAACAGTATTGTTACTGAGTGGCATGGCTTTCACATCTTTGTCATCTTTTTCCAGCACTGTTTTAAGAAATGCTGATATTGATGGTTTAATTAAAGCCTCCTCTATAGTATGATTTTTTCCAGATTTAGCAATGAGTAAAGAAATTTCATAACTAGCCTCAAGAGTACAACTGACAGTAACAGTTTGTGATCTTTTTTCAAACTTCTCCTTTAAAGAGTTGAAGTAATTTAAATCTGAATTTACATACACACTATGTTTCGCCTTCAAATGCGCCTCAAGACCTCGTTTCTTTGATTCGTTGGTCAAGTATTGTTGGCATAAGAGGTAGAAAGGTGACCGTTCATTATGGATAGCGGGTATGAAGCCAAGTTTTAAATATTCTTGTGAATACTGACAAACTTTTTTCTTGCTTGCACTACTCATTTTATGCATAGGGTTTGTGACTAAAAGAAATAAATGTGAGAAAAACTTATGAAATGATGCAAATTATTAAAAGAAATAATTATTAAAAGAAGATGGCGCAGAAAGAGGGAAATTTAAAAAACATTCTTAGCTTAATTTATGAATAATAAGATTGTCATGAACGAAAGGGGGGTTGTAACCTATGACCCACCCTACTCGCCCACTCAGTTTGAACCTGCAGCTTAGTGGGGAAATGCTTTGGTAGTTACCTCAGTGTGAAGTACAAGTCTCACATGGTCTGCATTTTTATCTTTGCTTGAAGAGACATTTGGCATTAGCTTTGATAGCATTACTTAAACTTGGGTCCTGGTTCTGTATCCTCACTGCTGGGCTTCTCCCAGCAGCCATCCACTCTGTCTCCCCACAGAGCAGCTCTCCCTGCAACCACCCAGCAGCAAAGCCCACAGGAAAGAGAGGGAGAGACTCTGCCAGTCCCATGATCCTTAGTGGGAACACATCTGATTGGCTGGCAGTTGCTCCCTCCTCCCCCCAGCTGGGATATCCTTTTCAGACCAGGCGCTAGGAAATGCACTTTAACAAAGACAACAATAGGTAAATGAAACACAGCTGTTTCATCACAAATATATAAGAACAATTAGCGGGCTTTCAAAAATTCAGTTAATAGCTCACTTTTTAATTGCCCCCATTAAAAATCAAATTGCTCCCCTGTGGGGCATGGGCCCCACGTTAGGAACCACTGTTGTAGAGTGATTGGTAGCATTCTGTGGAAAAATTAAATGGCCATATTGGGTACTTCATCGTGATAAGATCTGAAAAAACATGTTTGCTAGAACCAAAAACAATATTACATATGAAGTTCCATTGCCTGTCTTGGCTGTTTTGGAAAAGAAATACGATTCAAATACTACTAAAATTTTGTCTTCCGTTTTCCTTTAAATTAGACTTGAGAGAGAGCGAGACTGGGCGCCAATAGTCCAAACAATTGCCATAATTGTGCTAATTTACCACAATAACACTGCACTCCTTTCCTGTGCACACTTTGTTCTTCCCCTCTCCGTCCTGGTTAATTTTATTTTAATTGGATTTTAAATTTATGATCCTTATTTATTGTTTTAATGTTTTTAGTACATTTTAATTGAATGTCTGTAGATTGCCTAGAATTGCTTCTGGCAAGATGGGTGGCATACAAATTAAATAAATAATGCTTAGCTTAAGCTTTAGAAATAAGGCACAGTGCCTATAATTTTTTTTTTGCCATATTCTTCATTTAATGTCCAATCTATCAATTGCTAATTGCTTTGAAAAATGATGTATATTAATACCTAATTTTTAATCAAGGTTGCCTTCATTAAATATTCGGTAATATTGTACTGTTGGATATTTTCAATTGCACCATCATTGATAAGTTTTAAATATTACATGAATATTTTATGAATATATTAAATATGACATTTTCCCATTACTTCAATGGGAAAAAATCTTATTTAACAATAACCATTTTGCTGCTTTTATTTTATTTTATTTTATTCTTGTAAGAACTTGTTCAATTTTTTTAAGGTTTACTTAGTATTTATGCTACATTATGCTAATTTCTAAGGTTTGCATATTTAAAAAATGCTTTGAAAGAAAAGTTTTGGTTAAAGAAGGCCTATGTTTTTCAGTCTTTCACTGAAGCCTGGGGGGAAAAAAATCTCTAAATTTTTGTTTTCATATGGAAACAGTACTGAGAATTTAAAATTAAATGCAATGAATAAAATAAGCTCTGTCACTCTGGATCCTTGATGTAGTTATTAGTATAAATAAGAGAATTTTTTTCCTGCTTTTTCTGGTCAGACCTTTCATCATATTTTTATTTAATCAGCTTGTCACAAGCAGGTTTCTCTGGACTACTGCATCCGTACTTCAAAATTCCTGATTACCGTTCATTGGCAGCAGAAAGGTCTATAAAACTGAGTAGTATTTGCAGCCCAAATCTTGTAGCCTTAGCTTTGTCAAGTTATTGAATGATGAGCAATTGCCCTTGTTTTTTTGACAACTATATTCAATTTCCATGACTTCAAATTTATTAAATGTAAAATTTAACCGATAGTTAAATTTTTTTAACTATAATTTTTAAAATGTAACTATTTTTGATGTTTTAGGTAGTATAACTGTTGCCCATAAAACATAATTTGTTATGAACCTATGTGTGCAAATATATGTCCTTAGGAAATCTTTTTTATTGTATTTTTTCTTTACAAGGCATCGTTGGATTCACTGTATGACAGAAGACCCCCCAACTACACATCCACCAGTGAGTCGTAAATTCATTTTCCAAAATCATAAAATGAATGAAAGTGGTACTCCTAAACAATATGTACCATACTCTACAACACGTAAGAAGATACAAGAGTGGGTTCCACCATCTACACCTAGCAAGTGAAAGAAAAAGAACATGGTGATTTGCAAGGAAAAGATTGTTTGTTGTGTATCTTTATTTAAAATAAAAACTTTGATTAAAAACATTTTGAAATCAAAATATTGTTGGGAAAAAGTTAGCTGAGTAATGAATGGGCAGAAACAGAATATCGGTATATAATATGCTGTAAAAGTGCATGTTTGTGGAATATTTTTGTAGAATTGAGAGTCTGGTAGAATCCAGTAGCTTTCGTTACAAAATATTACCACGTATATTTCTAATATAATAAATTTACTACCAGTATTTAAATAAATTACATTTTGAGAGTCTCCAATTCCTCAGTAACTTTGGGAAGCCTACAATTACAAAAAAAACAATATAAGGTCAAACAAGAATGTAACTTACCATATCATACATACTCTGTCCAAGGTCTGGGAAAACAATCCAAGTTTTCAACAATTTACATAAAGTCACTAAGAAGTAGTATAGACCCCTCTGAGGATGTCATTTCAAAGGATGAGGAGGTTACCACTGGGAAGACGCACTGTTTAATTGATGGAACCTGGAACATACCTACTCTTCCTGACCTCACCAGATGGATGGAAACATGGATTAATGGATCTCTATTATCATTGTAGGATATATAAATTATTGGATGTATAAATTAGATGTATAAAAGCTTCAAGTCACACAGTGTGCAATGGAAAAACTAACGTATTGGGACTTTTTTCCCCTTCGCTAAACCGGGCGTGGGCATGACCAGCGCATGACGAGCCCGTGGGCCGGGAGTTTGACAGATCTGCCTTAGGTGAGCCAAAGAAAATATCTTGATTCCACCTGTAACACCATACCAAAACAACTAATGATATATAGATGTCTGTTGAATGTCTAATGTTAACACTATCCGGGTGAATAAAATAAAGTGAAAATATAGTCTAATAAGAAATAAATCATTTTATTTCTTGCACTTTTGATCTGATCTTGAAAAGAATATAAATTCTATTGTTCAGTGCAGGATGTTTTGAAGTGCTTCAAATTAACATGCTTTTAAGATTTGTCTAAAGGTTTATAATATCTAAAAGAATCAGCAGTGTAAAACTTTTGAACTTCAATTGTGTTTTGGTAATGTCACTAATAAATTCAAAACTTAAACTAGTTACCAAATTTTGAGCTAAAATAATTTTTACATCAAAATTGATCAAATAAATGAATATCAAATATTGTATTTAGAATATTTTTCCTTGATATAGCATACTGACTGAGCTATAAATAAAGAAGTCATCCAGACTGATGTTCCTTTTGCTAGGAATTCATTCATCTAATGTCACCTCTGCCATGTAAAAGATCTTGAGTAAGCCCTTTTCAGTGCTTTAGAAAGTCCTTCCATTGCTGTCATTTTGTCCTACAGAATTTTACATTGATTTAATTTTAAAGTATTTTCATATTGTAAAGTTAAATAATGTGCATTCTACTATTCAAGCTAAATATGAAAATAATAATTTCTGTCCTAGTTGTTTCTCTGGAGTACATTTAAATATTCAAATATTTTTCTGCGGATGTATCTTTGGTGCCATATTATATAAACTATTCTGCCTGAAACTGTATATACATTTTAATAATTCTAATAAGTCAGTTTCCTAAACATAAATCTGTATAAAAGCTGGGGACTAGTTCAGAACCTTGCCCTTTGGGTAAGTTCTTAGATGTGGTAGATATGGAATATAATTAAGCATATTTCCATATTATTGTTTAGAGAATGAAGATTAATATTACAAGTATTCAAGGCATATACTAATTTTGTTATATATTAGCTGCATTTTGTCTCATTTGAATCCTAAACTGATTAATAAGTTAATGGAAACAATTTAAAAGCTATGTTTCAAGTTCAGTTTTTTGGCTTACCTATTAATTGCTTAGACCCGTGATGGCGAACCTATGGCACGTGTGCCACAGCTGGCATGCAGAGCCCTCTCTGGGCACGTGAGTCATCGCCCAGCTCAGCTCTACCGCGCATGCGTGCGCACGCCTCCTGCTGGCCAGCTGATTTTTGGGATGCGGGGGGCGCATGCGGGAAACGCGCACATGCGCGGGGGGGGTGCAGTCCCCCCCGCAGCCCATTTTTGGTCCCAGGAGGCTGCAGGGAGGCCTACTAGGCCCAAAATGGGGTGTGGAGGTGCGGCATGTCCCCCCATGGCCCGTTTTTGGTCCCAGGAGGGTGCAGGGAGGCCTACTAGGCCCAAAACTGGGCGTGGGAAGGTCGCGTGCACATGCGTGGGGGGGCAGGGGGAGCGTGGGGTCATGCGCACATGCACAGGTGCCCCCCTGCATTGCATTATGGGTGCCGGCACGCACGCACTTTCGGCACACGACAAAAAAGTTAGCCATCACTGGCCATTAGACTAACCATGGTTTGATTCATTTCAGACAGGATAACAAATTTTGACTTATCTACACCGAATACAAAAAATTCAGAGTTCTTCCACAGCTGTGCCAGAGGAGGGAGTATATGAGTTTATTTTGACACAGCTCTAATTTAGATTTAGCTGAACAAGCACTCAGCCCTGAATTTCATACTAACCAATAAAACTGATGGCTGGCTATCAAGCTCTGGTGTACCTGTCCTCCGGTAAAGGCTGCTAAGTTTTCATTCTCTCCGTCCCTCTCCTCCAGTATTAATTTCCTTGCAGCCTGAGAAGCAATAGGAAAAGCCATTGATCATTTCCTAACATAATCAAAAGTTTTCAAAAATAAAAGGGCACAATTCCTTTTTGAAAGAGGCCAGCCAGATAAAGACATCTTTGTTATATATGATAAAAATAAACATATCACTCCAGAATATATTAAATACATACCGGTACATATTATACATATTTTAAATGTATCAAGTATGGAAAAAACATTGGTTTGGCAGCCAAATGTAGGTTAGTCTACACCAGGGGTGTCAAACTGGCAGCCCGTGGGCCGGATGCGCAGGCCACGCCCACCCCAGCTCCGCGAAAGGGAAAAACGTCACGATACATCACATGACGGCAACGTGACGCAGCAAGTTTGACACCTGTGGTCTATACAATAGTCCTTGACTTACAACGGTTTGTTTAGTGACTATTCAAAGTTACAACAGCAAAAAGTGAGTTATGCTGTTTTTCACATTTATGACCGTTACAGTATCCCCATGGTCATGTGATCAAAATTCAGACACTTGGCAACTGACACATTTAGAATGATTGCAGTGTCCTAGAGTCATGCAATCACCTTTTGTGACCTTCTGACAAGCAAAGTCAGTGGGAAAATTAGATTTATTAACAACCATGTTACTAATTTAACAGGTGCAGCCATTCACTTAACAACTGTGGCAAGAAAGGTCATAAAATGGGACAAAACTCAAAAATGTCCCGCTTAGCAACAGAAATTTTGGGTTCAATTCTGGTTGTAAATAAAGGACTATCTGTATTGTGTTACTTATGGCTACCTACAGTTGTGAAAGTTGGACCATGAAAAAAACAGACGGGAGCAAAATCTATTTGAGCTGTGGTGTTGGAGAGAGCTCATTCCTTGGACTACAAAGATGGACTGGAGCGTAATAAACCCATGCATATTGCTGGGAAGCAAAATCACTAAATTTTGTCTTATTTCAGCCATGCCACATGCTCAAACTCACTGGAAAAGGCAGTTATTCTCAGAATGGTTGGTGGTACAAGGAAACAAGGCTACCACTAGCCAAACATTTTGGCTAGATAGTATCAAAGCCAATGAACTAGAGCCTAAAACAACTGAAAGAAACCATACAGCATGAAATATATGGAGAGAGCTAGTCCACAGAATTGGACTTACAGATTGGACACAATTGAATGGATAGCATTTTATATTTTAAAAAGTTAATATTTAAAATATAAATAAGCAGATAAGAATAAATAAGCTTCCTTGGGCTTAAGGTATTAAGGCTAATATAATTTAATATAAGCTTTTTGTGAATAAAATATTTGCTCTGAATTAATATCTGGCTGAATCTATTGCCATGGTAGAGGTGATGTATTTATTGTGTTACTTGGGAGGCATTCAAACCTCAAGTACTGTAGACTCAAATAAGAGTACAGAATTCTGTGTAATCTTAGTTCTGCCACTTACAGATTGGACCCCTAATCCTACCTGGCTAATTAAACTGACAAGAGAGGGACTGCAAATCCGATCTGAGCTAAAGCCAATGTGTCTCTGAGATGGGAAAAATGCCAGAAATTATTTAGAACCTTGACAGTCTGAATTCAAACCTGAGCATGGCACAGAAACTACATTAATTACTCATTGTTGACCCATGGAGGAGCCTGTGGAAGTGGTATGATCATTCTCCTAGATGTTTCAGCTGCTTTTAATACTGTTGACTACTGTACAGGCAGCCTTTGGATTATGACCACTTGTTCAGCAACTGTTCAAAGTCATGTTAGTGCTGAACAAGTAGTACTTGCAACCAGTCCCCGAAGTTCCAGCCATTGCAACACCCCTGAGGTCATATGATCATGATTTGGATGCTTGGCAATCAGCTCACACAATGGTTGCAGCGTCCAACAATCAGGATTGCCATTTGCAACCTTCCCTGTTGGCTTCCCACAAGCAAAGTCAATGAAAAATCCAGTAGGGTAAGTTGCAAATTGCTCTGGTAAGTTGCTTCTGCTATTTTTTCTCCTGACTAACCCCATGCTGTATAACACCTGCCATTAATCTCTGCCAACCTGGCTTGCAGTCCCCACTTACAGGCTCCGCCAACCTGCCTGCACTCTATAGCACCTGCCTGTGACATCCCACTCCCTACAACACGGAGTAGAGGTGTATATCATTCTCTGTAGCGCCTGACTGTTATTCATGCAACCCCCTTTACTCTCGGCCTGGGACTCCTGTCTCTTCCCACTTAACAAACTGTACAATCCTGGGATTGCAATAGCAACCAGGACTGCCAAGAGTGCTGCAGCTAAGTAATGTGGGCATGTGATACTGAATTTTACACATGCAACACTTTTAACAATGGAAATTCCAGCCCAGTTCCATTGTAATTTAAGGACTATCTGTATCCTTCTTGATGGCTTAGAAGAGTTGAGAAAATGTATTGAACACATGGTCATTTGAGTCTTTGGCCTCAATTTTTTTTTTAAAGTAATAAAAATGTGTGAAGTCTTTATTCTTCTGGAGATTACTGCTGGGGCACTGTGGTGATTCTGGGAGCAGGTTCAGGGGAGGCTGACAAAGACAGGGGCTTGAGGTCATACCCTAAGTTTGGTTTGGAAAAAAGAAAACGGGGAACATGGTAAATGGGTGTCATAGGATGGTTATCAGAGGTGAGAAGTTATATCCACCTACACTTGGTTATGAGTATCTCAGTTCAGTCTTTTTCTTTCCCTGTTTAAGATCCACATAAAATTACTGGAGAGATTCTTTCTGGTTGAGGGTGAAGCATCAATACACAAATGATACTCAGTTACACCCTTGACCTATTGGGAGATAGAGTAGAAATGATGACCCGGGGACTTCTGGTGGCGAGGTTGAGGTGACGTGGAGAAAAGAGAATGGTCTCCGTTCTCTAACTCTGATCTTTTCACGATTGGGGTCCCTTTGGGGCACGGAGAGCCTGGAGAGCCACGTGAAATAAAGGGGAAGCCTGGGGGGTAGGCGAGGTGAAAGGCGATCACCCGCTGCAACGAAAGGAAACCCCTTAAACCTGGCGTGAAAGTGTCTGCTATTGCAAGATGGCAGACCCGAGGCCATGGCAAGCCACAGCAGATGAGGAAGCAAAGATATATTTAACAGTCTGTGTCATTTGAAGTAAGTAAAATATTCCAACCTGTATAGAAGAAAAGTGCCTAAAGAAAAAGTAAATCTGTGATTTCTGGTGAGAGAAGGAAGCTCTATCTGTGAGGGAAGCCTCAAAGCAAGCGGCGACTTAGCGGGAAGAACTGTGAGTCAGCAAATTAAAATATCTAAAGATCGAGAGAAGAGAGACAAAGAACTTTATGACAAGAGCTTTAGGAGGAGAAGATTAGCATATGGTGAAGAAAGTGGTTGGGAGAGAAATAAAAGAAGGAATTTGAAATCCAGAAATCCCGTTTGATGAAAGAGCGAAATAGAAGAGAGAAAAAAGGTGGCAATGCGAAAATGGAGTAGACGGTCGGACTTGGCAGCGTGAGTGACAGGAGTGGATTGCAGACGGAGGAGGACGAGGACAAGGAAGGAGCAGAAGGCAACAGAAAGTCGGAGATAGAGAAGACGGGACGTGGTGGCGTGAGCGACAGGAGCGGATTGACAGCAGACCGAGGAAGATTGGAGAAAGAAACCAGCGATTTAGAAGGACTGTGAAGTTAATAAGAGGAATAAAGAAAGTGAACTGTGTTGGTGGAAGAAAAAAGAGGTTTGGGAGTTGGAAAGAAAAGAAGGGATAGTAGATGTAGAAAAGAAAGAAAAACAAAGAAGAAACGGGGGTTTGGGAATAAAGTCTAAAAGTAATAGGTTACTAGTTAAATAAGGAAATATTAAAGTGATTAAACGTATAGGCTATATATAGATATTTAATATAAAGAAAGAGTTATATTAATAATTGATTTAGAGGTATAAGTTTATTCTATTTATAATTAATTGACTGACTGTTATATA
>QLTV01000769.1:1475706-1493577 GCA_003457575.1 Thermophis baileyi | reverse complement strand
TGGAAAGCATGGAAAAAAGGGGGATACATACATACATACATACAGATAGATAGATACATACATACATACATACATATAGATACATATATATATATATATACATACATACAGTATATATATATACATATATATATATATATATACACACACACACATATCTTAATTAATTTGAATATTGTGAAACTAGTACTTTAGACAATTATATAAATATATAGTGATATTGAACAATTAGAGGTCAATAGTTAAGGTACAAGGAGTGGATCAAAGCATAAGGGTATAAAGAATAAACAGCACTGAATCTAAGCTAAGGTGGAGATTGGCCATAAAGGGTATTGAACAGAGCTGAATTAAGTGGAGAACTAAACAACAAAGTAGTGTAAACCTGTGTAATATGACGAGTACAACGACAACACTAAGAAAAGGGAAAAAAACAACATCAACCCCATCACTGACACCCTCATCCCCAGTAGGCCAGAGAACAATAGAAGGAATGTTGGGGACAGAAAAACAAAATGTAATGTCAAATATACTGTTAAGGAATTGTGCAGAGTAACCTCTGGGCCCTGAAGGCTTGCACAGTGAACCGTAATGTTGCAGTAGATATAAGTAGATATAGATATATTCAGTCAATAAGCAGATACGTTAAAGTGTATAAAAATAGTTTACTCAAAGAAATAGCACAGTCCAAATAACAGTCCGCATCTTTTCCAGTCTTTCTTTGTCTTAATCAGCAAACAAAGATTTCAGCTTTCAAGCAATTCTATACTATCACAGATAGCTACGCTACACACAGAGCTGACATGAAGACATGAAGTCAATTAAGCAATGAATCAGCAGAAGAGAGAGAACTAACCATGTTCTCTAGCTCCCTCTTATGGCCGTTACTGCCAGTCAGAATGCAACAATGCATTTAAAGCTATATTACATTTATACATTTAAACATTGATTTGTGGTTTGTTTATATTAACCAACCCAACCGTTTGGACAGAGTCCTAACATATACAAACCATACAGACAACATTAGTAGCCATTCAGGAAACAATGTTAAAAATGCAGGAAACAATGTCCAAAACCCATATAGAATTGAAAGGAAATATTAATAAAATGGACAATAGAATAGAGATGATACAACAAACAACTGAGAAAAATGAAGAAAGAATAAAGACAGTGGAAGTGAGGTTGGAACAAACGGGGAAAAAAGTGGAGGTAGTACGTAAAAAATTGATGGCAATGAATAAGGAACTGGGAGAATCAATTATCCATTTGGAAATGGAACGAGCGGCGTTTTATTTAAGATTTCAGAATGTAATGGAAGAAAAGGAAGAAGATATGAGTACCATTATGGCAGAGCTGATAGCGGGAGCGTTACAAAAAGATAGGCAAGAAATATTATCGGAAATTGATGAAGTGTATCAAATTCATACAAATTATGCTAGGTGCTATAGACTGCCACGAGAAGTCCATATAAGATTCACGAGAAAGAAAGACATAATTTATAAGATTACTAGAGATGACCCAATGATTTATAAGGATAAAGAAATACAAACATTAAAACAAATCCCAAAAAGAATAAGAGAGCAGAGAAGAGATTATAGGTTCCTCACTACACAGCTGATTAAAAGAAATATATTATTTAGATGGTTAATCCCAGAAGGGATACTAGTAACGTGGCAGGAGAGAAAGATTAAGATTGATAATTTAGATAAGGCCCAAGAATTTTACGATGAACTGGAGAGGGTGGAAGAATAGAGTAGTAGTAAAGAGGAATTGGAATCTAGAAGTCAGGAAGACCAGCAGCGGGAGATAAAAGAAACAGAATTAGAGACAGAAAGTAAGGAAGAAAAGGGACAAAAGGAAGGGGAAGGAGCCAGCTTGAGAACACAACCACAAAGAGACGCTAGAATTAATAGAAGACAAAATCCAACATACAAGTAGAACAATGTAAGAAGAACTCAGGCTAATGTTGATTAATGTTAATGGATTAAATGCCCCTGCCAAAAGAAAACAAATATTAACAAAATTAGCAAAACAAGGTACAGATATAATGTGCCTACAAGAGGTACATATAAAAGAACAGCATAGGAAATGTTTGGAATTCCCAAAATTAGGAATATTATATACAGCATTAGCGGAACAAACACAGAGGGGAATAGCCGTATATATTAGGGAGGGAATAAAGGCCAAATTAAAATATCAGGACACAGAGGGAAGAGTTTTAATGATAGAACTACAATTTGAGCAGAAATCATGGTTATTGGTAACAATCTATGCCCCAAATGAGAACCAAAAAGAATTTTATAGCAAATTACATGAAAAATTGATAGAAATGGGACAGGGAAATATCTGCATGATAGGAGATTACAATGAGGTGGTGAACGAGAAAAAGGATTATGTTAGTGGTATGAAAAATAAAAAGAAACGGAAAATATTATCAGGCTCATTCTTTGATATGACACAGGAATTTAATCTATTTGATCAGGGAGGGAATTGAATTTAAAAAAAAGGGAATTTACCTTTTTCTCGAACCCACATAAATCCTGGTCCCGGCTGGATATGGTATGGATGAATGGAAAGGTAGGAAAAGATATAGAAATAGTAGAAATAATGCCAAACATATGGGCTGATCATAACCCCTTAAAAATAACGTGGAAAAGACAGAAAAAAGTTAGAAGAAGGTGGACACTAAACCCACAAATTTTTAAAGAAAAAGAATTTATCCTAAGAATTAGAAAAGAAATGGAATTATTCTTTGAAGAAAATACAAAGCAACCAACATCACTACAAATTATATGGGATACGGCTAAAGTATACTTGAGGGGCATAGCGATAGCTTATCTAGGAAAAAAAATAAGGAAAAAAAGCAAATACAGAATACACTTCATGAGGAGATTAAAAAATTAGAAACTAAATTACAAAGAGAGCCTCAGAATGAAAAAATTAAAGAGAAAATGATTCTGGCAAAACATAAATATAGTGGAGCAAGAGGAAAGGATGAGAGAATTGAAAGCAGCAAAACAAAAATTTTTCGAACACGCGAACAAGCCAGGGAGATGGCTAGCCTACAAATTAAAAAAAGATAGGGAAAAAAGATTGATTCAGGTATTACAAGATGAGAATGGAGAGTCACAGTATAAAATGGAGAGAAAGAAAAAAATAATCCAAAATTACTTTGAGGTGCTATACAAAAAAGAGGATATAGAAGAGGAGGATATAAAACAATACTTAAAAGTCAAGGGGTTGCCAGAAATAAAGGAAGAGCAGAGGGAGATATGAGAATATAAAACAATACTTAAAAGTTAAGGGGATGCCGGAACTAAAGGAAGAGCAGAGGGAGATATTAAATAAAGAGATAACAGCAACAGAATTAAGAAGAGCAGTGCAAAAACAAAAAAATTATAAGACGCCGGGACCAGATGGTTTGCCAGGAGAGGTATGAGGACTTTGAGTTGATGTTACTGAAAGTGTATAATGATGTATTGGAGAAAGCTAAATTACCAGATTCCTGGACAGAAGCCTATATATCTCTCATTCCAAAAGAAGGTACAGACCTCAAACAAATAAAAAATTATAGGCCAATATCATTGCTGAACACAGATTATAAAATTTTTACCACTATAATTGCAGAAAGATTGAAATTAATATTAAATCAGATAATACATTCAGACCAAAATGGTTTTTTACCTACAAGGCAAATTAGGAATAATATGAGGACAGTGTTAAATATTCTAGAATACTATGAAGCACATCCTGAAAAAACGTGGCATTAATATTTTTGGATGCCCAGAAAGCAACAAATTAAAGATATGAGATTTGGAGGGAAGTTTGAGAAAATGATAGAGGCAATATACACGATGCAAAAGGCAAGAATGATAATTAATGGGGATAATACAGAGAAATTTGAAATAAATAAGGGAGTAAGACAGGGATGTCCAATGTCACCTCTGCTTTTTATCTTGACTTTAGAATTGCTATTAACCCAAATTAGACATAATAGAGAGATAAAAGGACTTAAGGTAAAGAAAGAAGACTATAAGACACAGGCATTTGCGGATGACCTAGTGTTCTTTATAGAAGAGCCACTGGAGACAGGAAATATTTTAATGAAAGAAATAGAAGAATATGGTATAGTGGCAGGATTGAAAAATAATAGAGATCTCCAACATTTCATTGCCCAATGGGAGTTCATGTCTACAGACACATGGGCCTTGCAGACTATACGGTCAGGTCTCAGGTTAGAGTTCACCAGTCAGCCCCCCTGCCGGTTCATCTGGTGTCCAATGCCTCCAAGCGAGCTATGTTAGAAGCAGAGATTCACCATCTTCTCGAGATCTCAGCTATAGAGAGGGTGCCTCCAGGTCAGGAGAGGTTGGGGTTCTATTCCACTCTTTTCCTGGTTCCCAAGGCTTCGGGAGGCTGGAGGGCTATCCTCAATTTAAAGCAGCTCAATGTGTACGTTGCATACCACCGCTTCAAGATGCAATATGGACGGGGAAAGGTTAAAAAGAAATATTATACAAAATTGCCAAATTGGGTTTCGCCAATGGAGGCAACGATATATCTGAATACATTAGATAAAAAAGATGGTAAGATATAAAGAATTAGCAAAGAAAAACGTAAATCAAATCAAGAACTAAAAGAACAGGGTATAATCATAGATTGGTGGCCATATTTACAGACACAAGATATAGAAAGGATATGGAAGAATATGGAATTCAAAGGATACCACAACAATTAGATACAATACTGATGGGGAATGAAAAAAAATTTATAACAAAAGCATACAGACACTTATTGGAAGTAGAAATGGAAGAGGAAATTGTAAAAGGTTCGATGATTGCATGGGCACAGAATATAGGCCGTAATATAAATTTAGAGGAATGGGAAAAAATATGGAACAAGAACTATAAATTAACATTATCGACTGCATTTAAAGAAAATCAATATAAAATGCTTTATAGGTGGCATTTAACGCCAGCGAGATTGGCAAAAATGTATACAAATATGAAACCGGATTGCTGGAAAGGTAAGAGTAAGGAGGGAACTTTTATCACATGTGGTGGCAATGCCCCAAAGCGAAGAAATATTGGGAACAAATAAGGAGATGGCTACAGGAGATAATAGGAGAACAAATAGAATTTAAACCTGAATTATTCTTATTAGGAATAATTAACCAAAAGATAAAGAAACAACTCCAATACATCATTTTACACATAGTAACCGCAGCAAGAATTGTATACGCTCAGTGCTGGAAAACATTATTTTACACATAGTAACCGCAGCAAGAATTGTATACGCTCACTGGTGGAAACTAGAAAATACACCAAGCAATGAAAGGATTATACATAAGATACTGGAATGTGCAGAGATGTATAAGCTCACATTAGAAATGAAAGGCATGGAAGAAACAGAATTTTATGAGGTGTGGAATAAATGGTATAATTGGTTGGAACAGAGAAATAAAGATGTATAGAAATAAATGTAAATAACCGTATGAGACATATGACACAGTACTGTTTAAAATGTTTATTGATATGTACGGTAAGTTGGAAAAATGAAAAATTTAAATAAAAAAAAAAGTAAAAGAAATGATGACCCGGTGTCTAGTGGCGGACTGGGTTTCAATGAGGAAAACAAATTCACACAACCCAAACAAGGTGGAGTGGTTGTTGATTCAGGGGCTGATTCCAAGACTACTATTTGTGGCTCATGATAGAGTAGGTTCCTTCTCAAAAGATCAGATGGGCCATTAGCTTTTAATAGCTTAGCCAGTGTCCTACGTGCAGCCATCTGAAACAAGATGCACTGAAGAGGGTCACTCATAAACTTGTCATCTCTTAATAAAATTAATAAAAATAAGAGTAGTTCACTCTACATAGGGCTATCCTGAAGACCAACTGGAAACTTCAACTAGTTCAGAACACAGTGGAAGTTGTGTGCAGCTAAGTGACACTGTCCTGCGGGAACTACACTGGCTTCCAATAGGTTTGTAAATGCAGATTAAGGTGCTGGTTTTTACCTATAAAGCCCTATGTGGTTCAGGATATGGGAACTTTAGGGAACTGCCTTTCCCCAGTAATATCTGAACAACTATCATTTCATTGTTTTAAATTTTTACCTCTGATTCTTTTAAATAATTTTATTTTTATTTATATACTATTTTTAGTATAATTTAGACAAGGGTATAGAAGGAGAACTCATCAAATTTACAGATGACACCAAGCTGGCAGGAATAGCTAATATTCCAGAAGATAGGCTCAAGATGCAGAAGGATCTTGACAGACTTGAATATTGGACCCTATCTAACAAAATGAAATTAGTAGTAGTACTTTATTGTCATTGTACCTCGTACAACGAAATTAAATGCCATCTTCAGTGTACAATACATTATACGTAAGAAAAACTATAAAAATAAAACAAAAACACACATCCTTCACATTCTATGCAATTAAATTGAAAACCCCTGATACTGCGTTAATATTGCACTATACAGTAGAATTCAATATAGTTACTGCTCTAGGATAGAAGCTGTTTTTCAGTCTATTTGTCCTTGTTTTTATTATCCTGTACCACCTGCCAGATGGTAATAGTTCAAAAAAGAGTGCCCAGGATGAGATGGATCTTTAAGAATGTTTTGAACTTTCTTAAGGCAGCGGGAGCCATAAAGCTCTTCCAAAGAGGGGAGAGGGCAACCAATGATCCTCTGGGCAATGATGTTAACCCTCTGGAGCACTGTCCTATCTGCCACTGTGCAATTGGCAAACCATACACAGGTGCAGTAAGTAAATTCAATGGTGATAAAAGTAAAGTTCTATATTTAAGCAAGAAAAACCAAATGCATAGGTATAGAATAGGTGGCTCAATAGTAATAATTGCGAGAGGGATCTTGGAGTCCTAGTGGACAATCACTTAAATACCGTATGAACCAGCAATGTGTTGCAATTGCCAAAAAAGCAACACAGTCCTAGGCTGTATTAACAAAGGTATAGAAACAAGATCACACAAAGTGTTAATACCACTTTATAATACCTTGGTAAGACCACACTTGGAATATTGCATCAGCTTTGATCACCATGATATAAAAAATATGTTCAGACTCTGGAAAGAGTGCAGAGTAAAGAGCAACAAAGATGATTAGGGATTGGAGGATAAAACATACAAAGAACAGTTGCATGGAATTGGGTATGTCTAGTTTAATGAAAAAGACCAGGGCAGATATGATAGCAGTATTCCAATATCTAAGGGCTGCCACAAAGAAGAGGCGGTCAACCTACCATATTTTCAAAGCACCTGAAGGCAGGACAGAAACAATGGATGGAAATTGATAAAGGAGAGAACCAACCTAGAACTAAGTAGAAATTTCCTGAGTTAGAAAAATTAATCGGTGGAACTGTTTGCCTCGAGAAGTTGTAGGTGCTCCAACACTGGAGGTTAAGAAGAGATTGGACAACCATTTGTCTGAAATGGTATAGGGCCGTGATGGCGAACCTATGGCACGTGTGCCACAGGTGGCACGCAGAGCCCTCTCTGTGGGCACGCAAGCCGTCACCCCAGTTCACCTCCGCCACGCATGCGCACACGCCTCCCGTCGGCCAGCTGGTTTTCAGGTCTCTGCTGCACATGCGTGGGGGGCGGGGTGCATGCGGGAGATGCACGTGCATGTGCAGGGGGTGGGGCGTGCATGGGGAGTCATACATGTGTGGGGTCGTGCATGCATGCGCAGGGGCGGGGCGCACACAGGGGTCACACACGCATGCGTGGGGGGAATGCAGAGGGGGTCACACATGCGCATTGCATTATGGGGGTGTGTGCACGCGCGTGCTTTCGGCACTCAGCGCCGAAAAGGTTAGCCATCACTGGGGGTTAGACTGGAAGACCTCCAAGGTCCCTTCCAACTCTGTTTTTCTGTTATTTTACTATGTAAAATTCATGAATGGATGGACCATTGCTGGCTGGTTCTCTATGATGTTACATAATTTCCCATGGACAGAAAGCAACAATAGAATGTTTATTTCCAAACTTGTTTTCAAATGTTCTATCCTTGTATGAAGTTCCTATAGCCTCAAGTACTGGCATTAAATATCTTTGAGAAGAGTGGCAAAAGTGCATTGCAGGAAACAATTATAGGATGCCTAGGGAAAGGGTTTTTGGTATTTCTGGATTCATTTCTGGGACAAATAGGAAACAAAATAGTCACTCTTTCAAAAATCCTGTTTCTTGAACATCTAAAATATTAGATATACAGACTATTCATCCTTTGAATTGCAACTCCAACATAAATGCACCTGTCTATGGGAACTGCAACACTGGGATTATCTCTGAAAGGCTTTGTGAAAATTTTAAGATTCTCCCACTTGAATCTATTTAAATCCTACTTATATTAAGCAGATGTAATTAATTTTGACTGTGGGACAAGGATAAGCAGAAGACAAGAATGATAACCGATGATTTAACTGAGAAATGCAACAGACTAAACCAGTATTTCTGCTCACACACTATTACATTGCTTGATAGAGATGTGTTGAAAAACATTAATTCCCTGAAATACCAGTTTAGGAAAGCTTTTTCATGAAAGAGTAAACATTAGGTAATTTTATATAGCAATCTACAGGCACCTATGACTTGGAAATCTGAAACCAATAGACGTGTTTGTCAGAGGCACAATAAAGAAGCTATCCTGTTGGTTCAGTAAATTAGCTTTTGGCTTATCTGAATCTATAATCACTATAGGACCTGTGGAATCTCGAAAGATAGAAAGGTACTTCTTGTATATTCCATTTAGAAAGCAATAAAGTGTAAATGTGCAGGTAAGTAACATTCTACTGTGTATGCTATCTATTAATTGGGATACAGGAAAGCACTGTCAAATTTAAGTTAATGATTCTTAATTTCACTGATCTATTAGTTAAGAATGATTAGTCTTAACTGACAAAGCCTCATCAAGGCTGTGGAATTTCAGCCATGTAATTTATATGGGCGTCCAAGCAATTCCTGTACATACCAAAAGAAATAAAAGAGATGAGAAATAATTTGGGTTTGCAAATGTTTTAAAACTAATGCTGGTGTATATGCATCATCACTAACTATATTACTAAACAGTGATTCTCTAAATATCTATTGTGACTTTAAAAAGTTTCAAATCTGGAAAAAAAACCCACCAAAGACTACTATCCTTTTTTGCTGACTTAATTCCTGAGTAACTCCTAGTTGTGATCAAGCAATATCCAAGTGACCTAAGAGAAGTAGGGATCCTCAATTGAAGAAATCTGACATAACAGACTAATTGTCTCAAACTGTTCAGGTTTCCAGCCTTATGCCTGAATATAAAAATTAATGTGATAGATGTACAGTATCTGTTTATTGAAAAGTATATTGCTATGTTTCCTGGCTATAATATATGTCCAGGGGTGGGTTCCAACTTACCTTGCTGCCAGTTCGCTCCCTCCTGCGCCGTGTGGGTGCGCCTCGTGGGCGTGCGCGCTTTGCATGCGCGCGCATGCGCAGTAATGAAAAATCCAATTTTTTTTAAAAGCCGAAAACAAGATGGCGACTGCATGCACAGTGCTGGAACTCAGCTTCTGCGCATGCTCAGAAGAAGAAAAAATTCAAAAAAAATTCAAAAAAAATTTCAAAAAAAAAATAATCAAAAAAAATTCAAATTTTTTTTTTTTAAAAAGATGGCAGCGCCCACGGACCGGCACTGACCGAACCGGATTGGTGACATCATCGTGACATCACCAGCGGGTCGCTACCGGTTCGGGCGAACCAGTCCGAACCGGGAGGAACCCACCCCTGCATATGTCCCTATACAGCCATTAATCAGTTAATCTGTTTTACTGTATCTAAACATTTATAGCCCATGTAGAGTAGGGATGTCAAACTCGATTTCATTGAGGGCCGCATCAGGGTTGTGTTTGACTTCAGGGACCAGGGTGGGTGTGGCCAGATCAACATCACTCATGTTGGGGGCGCCTGTGGTGGCCCGAGCCCTTTGCCAGCAAAAACGGACTCCCGAGCTCTGTTTTTGGCTGTGACGGCTTCCTGCAACCCTCTGCCAGCGAAAATGGAGCTCGGGAGGGCTGCGGGCAGCCCTCCCGAGCTCCATTTTTGCAGTCAGAGGCACCACGGGCCGGTCCTTTGCTGTTTCCAGGGTGGCCCCGCGGGCCAGATCTAAGCATCCCACAGGCCGAACCCGGCCCCCAGGCCTTGAGTTTGACACCCCTGATCTAGAGTATGGCTTAATGATATTCAATACATTATGATGGAACAGATCCCAAGACAAGAAACATGCAGATGAGAAACTTAAATCAGTGGATCTTAAATGTTGCACTGCTACAGTCCCTTAAAACGGTAAAAGAGTCCAAGTTATTCTCACCACACAAATAAAACAAATCCCTCTACACAAATTTTACTGATGTCAAAGTTGGATAAGAAATAAATATACCACTTTTGATTATTATTTTTTTATGTATCAGAAAGGTTCTCAGAGTTTGGACTAGAATTGTCTACTGGGGGCCTGTACAGACAAAATGTGGAAGAGAGTCAAACAGTTTTGACAGTGTTCCCACTTTGCTTGGGCAAATCTGATCAGCCTTTTTTTTTAAATGTGATTTACCTAAGGTGGTTGCAGCTTCCAAGGAAACATTGCATTAATCTATGTATTTTAATTATACTGAAAAATTGCATGTACAGTAATTACATAATACCACCATCATAATGATCAGCCTTGCAATTCCTCCCAAACCAATGTAGCACATTCCTGTTGATATTGCAGGAGTGATTAAATATCATTTGTTCAACTACATAAAACTTGTTTACTACTTCTGCAAGGATTTCCTTGTATGCAACTCCATCTACGGTATTACTGATTACCTATAAAATTTGGATGATCAGCTTATGTTCTCAAGAAATTACTTTGTTATCTGCTCTATCTCTATGTTTTCATTTTCTCTCTGAAGAGAAAACTATTGTTTTTCTTGACAGCAACCCAATGTTTTCTCAGTGAAAAAGGATTTAGATTCTAGAGCAGGGCTGTCAAACTCCCGGCCCGTGGGCCGGATGCGTCACGCTCTGGCCACGCCCACACCGTTTAGCGAAAGGGGAAAAAGTCCCGATACGTCACGTGACGCTGCTGTGACGCTGTGAGTTTGACACCCCTGCTCTAGAGCTTTCTTTTTGCCTGGAAAAAAAAAAAATGTCTAGTTCAGCCTTTATGAAAGATTCATTTGATGTAAAATGAAGCAGCAAATTTTTAGAAGATGACTGTCTTTTGATAACTAGTTTATGCATAATTAAATGCAGATTATTGCTGGAATCGTATTTTAACCATTTGTTTTAGGTACATTTAAACTAGTAGCTTTCACTTGATAAATAACAAAAAATATTTAGTGGCAACAGGCTGGGGATTGTGTGTCAAAGGTGAAATAACAATTGTGACCATATAATGACCCCACTTTTTTGTCTATGCATACACAGGTAGAAAAGTGCAGGGCTTCAACTGCACAATTGTGAGTGGTATCTGGACTTTTTTGACTACCCATCTCGCTCACCAATGGACACCAGTGATAATATTGCATTTGTTTTGAAATATAATGGATGGGGTATTCTAAGTATCCTTAGTCTGATTTCTGTTAAGCTGTGTTTTCGTATACTGTATGGAACAAATATGTAATTTGGTATTTTGAATCTTGGCAGGTTGCTTATCTCTGAGATCAACAGCTGGCTTTCGGCTGAAGTGAATGTTTTGAAACTAAAAGCACTCATTGTGGTAGCCATTATTTGACAGTTCACAACGCACTTGATATTTCAGACTCCCAAACATGTAAAATGTACAGAACTTTAAAAAAAGAATGAAAAGGTAAACAGTTCTAGCCTAATTCACTTAAAGCAGTACTCACTCTTCTATTGAATTTTAAAACCTATTGCTGAAAGATCTTGTTGCTCATTTTCCCCTTCTCTTTCCTATCTATTGAATTAAAACCTATTGCTGAAATATCTTGTTGCTTATTTTCCCCTTCTCTTTCCTATCTATTGAAAAAAAATCAGTGAACATGAACTTTGGCTATAGTTTTTGACAAATTTGGTTGGTGTTAATAATCGTACACACTGATGGCAGAAAATACAAAGGATTGACAGGTTCTAGCAATAAAAGGCAAGGAGCACAGTGAGAAAATGGGACTAAAATTAAAGGCAACCAAACTAATGACTACAGGTACAACAACCATGCTTAAAACTGATAATGAAGATATCAAAGTAGTAGATAGCTTCAGCCTTTTAGGATCAGCTATTAATAATAAAGGAACAAGCTGTCAAGAAATATTCTACGAACTAGCACTTGGTAGAACAGTCAGGAAGGCCTTGGAAAAGACATTCAGATGCTGTGAATTGTATCTATATTCCTTGCATAATAATATTCCTTGTGACATTCTATGGAAGTAAAAGTTGGACTTAGATGAAGCAAGTAGAAAAAGTATTAATGCTTTTGAACTTTGGTGTTGGAGAAGATTTCTGAGTATTATGTGCAGATAAGGAAACAAACTCATGGATCATAGAACAAATCAATTCAGAATTCTCACTCAAAATACAAATGATCAGGGTCAAATTATTATACTTTGGACACATTATGTGAAGCCCTAGCTCTCTGAAGAAGCCTCTGAGGCAGTGAAAGGTGGAAGAAAAGAGAAAAAGAAGAAGACCAAGAGTACAATGGATGAACTTAGTTACACTGATGATGAATGAATGCACCATTAACCTGAAGGACTGGGTTAGAGACAGAATGTGATGGAGAAAATCTGTGTGGTTGCTGAAAGTTGACACCAAACTTGATGGCACATAATCAACCAATCACTAATGGTAGTGTTTGAATAAGTAAGTTAGTATTACTATTATTAGTGGTAGTATATCACCGCCTACCAACATTTTAAATATGTCATTTGGTTTTAAATGAACTTTTGTTTTGAAAAACAGGACAAAATAGACTTTTCTAGCATTTTTACTGTATTTTTATGCCTTTATTCAATTAAAAATAGGAGGCATCTCATACATGTGTCTGTGTGCGTAATATTAACATTTTAATAAAGAATTATCATATTTCATTATAATTTTCTATACATCTACCCAAAAGCATTTTTTGTAAGTCACAATTAATATCAGATCTTCAGTTCCTCATGTAATTGGGTTCATAAATTTGTCTTTAAGCAATTGAATGACAAGTCTCTCGCCTAGTGACAAATCCATTTTCATTATCCCTCTTTCAATTTCCATAAATGTACAGTAGCTCCAAATAATACAGATTTTCAAAAATACTTTCACAAAAAATACTATTACGAAGTCATATATATGAAGGGTAAATCATAACAAAGTTTTAATTAACTTTTATTCTTATTGCATTTGCAACCATAGCATGATTTACTTGTTCCTTTTCTATACAAACACAATACGATTAAGTCCCTATTATTATAAAAAGGTAAAGATTTCCCTGTCCAATTGTATCTGTCTCTAGGGCATGGTACTCATCTCCATTTCTTGGCCGAGGAAGCTAACATTGTCCGAAGACATTTTCCATCATCATATGGCCAGAATGGCTATACACCAAAGGCACACAGAACGCTGTTACCTTTCCACTGAAGTGGTACCTATTAATCTACTCACATTTGCATGTTCTGCCTAGGTAGGCAGAAGCTGGGGCAAGGAAAGGGAGCTCATCCCATTGCATAGCGTTCAGCTCTCAAACCTAGGCTATCAGCTTTCCAGCTGACAAGCCCAGCCATTGCGTCCCTTCCTCCTATTATTATATGACAACCTTAATGCAATATCTGGTATTGTAACCTCTTCCAATAAGTAGCAGCTTAAGATTCTACTCTCAATTATATATCAAAAATAACTCTTGGTGGTTCTAATCAGATGTTTCCCACTCTTAAGAACATAAATTGGTCCCTATTCTCCAAACATCCCATAAAACAAAACAAAGCAAGCAACACCTCTTATGTGCAACTTTTCTTCAAATCAAATTTCCTGAATGGTTCACAGCAATAGAATCTATTGCTCTGATTTCTTAACAACATCTTTCCCAGATGAGTCCTCTGAAATCCTAGGGAATTTTCATTTCTATTTTGATACACCAGCAAAACAAAAAGAACACCAAGGACTGCAGTAGGAACACATAGAGACTAAACAATTTTGTGTTCCACTCGTATAAAATTGTGCAAAGAATTTCATCCTGCTGTCCACCCTCCTTTACCTACATATGCCCAATAAATTTGCTTCAAAAGGATATTAGGTTTCCTCATAAACTGGGGTCAACATTGAATAAGAAGAAAAATCTGACTCCCTATTTTTCCATCTGCTGAATGCCACCATTAGTAGAACCATACATTCAGGTACTGTACTGTACACAAAAGAAAAACTGAGTTTGTTATAAGGCTTATTATCTGGGCTGCAAAAATACATATGAATCCTGGATGGTGGCAAAGAGGTACAAAAAAACCTAATAACTGTTTGCCATTATTTACTTAGTGGCATCTGCTTTTTGCAGGGGGAAACTCCTAGAGCAGATTAATAGAACAAATTTACATTCAGAACAGTCTTCCAAATATCAACTTTAACAATTAAAAACATAACACCACCACCACCACCCATGATAAAATAAGCACTTACAAATTAATAATTATTCTTTCATTCCAGAAGTGGGGAATCTATGTCTTTCAAGGTATTTCTGAATTATAGTGTTCAGTATCCCATCTGTGTGGTCATCCTGACAGTCTCCTAGAAGCTGTAGTTCAGCAAGAAGAAGAAGAAGAAGGTGATGTATTTTTTTTACTCCTGCACTTATCCTCAGTTACTTATGATTGCATATTTATTGAATGTTCATACCATGTCACCACAAATTTGTATGTAGTTGATCCATACAGAATGGAAGTGACAAATAATCATGCACATAATAATAAGAAAACAAGTATGGCCAAAGGAAAGAGTGAGAGCTGTACAAAGGAAAGAATGAGAGCTGTACAAAATGGCTGGGAGCATTGGCTGAAATCACTGAGGGAGCAGGATGACCTGTATTTTCTACTGGAGCCATTTTCTCTTAGAGCACAAAGAGCTGGAATCCAGACTTCTGCTTTGTCATTTAAAAAAGGAACCCATGTCATTAATCCTGTCATTTTAAATTGTTGTAATTATTTGGCATGGTGGAGTGGTGCTTATGTACATTATCTCTTATGAAAAAAATCATGTCTAGTTTGCTAATTACAGTTCTACCTTAGTGAGAAATGGGTTTATTTCCTTTCAAATCATATAGATACTAAGAGTGCTGTTGTAGCTAATGATACTATTTCAATGCTTGCTAACATCATAGTTGCTATGCTACAGCAATTTCCTTGTTCTCTTTCAGACAATTGGTTTAGAAGCAAGGGGGGGGAAGCATAAAAACCAAATTGTTTCCTGCTGTTCTTGATAGAATTGTTCATTCTACAATTTCGTAAACAACAAACTTAAAGTTCTGACCCTTCTGGTGACTTGGGTTTTCAGGGCCCTGGCCTCAGGCTGCTGCTGCTTAATGCCAGATCGATTGTGAACAAAGCCCCTCTCGTCCGGGATTTAATCCTGGAGGAGAGAGCAGATCTGGCATGTATAACCGAAACCTGGCTGGGACAGAAGGGGGGTGTTCCCCTTTCAGAGATCTGCCCAGACGGGTTTCAGGTGCTGCACCAGTCACGACTCCAGGGAAAGGGTGGGGGAGTGGCTATCATCGTCCATAAGAGTCTTTGTCCTCGCAGGATCCCTGCCCCTGAGATTGTTGGGTGTGAGTCTCTCCTTGTGAAGTTGGACTTAGGGGTGCAGGTGGGTTTGTTGTTGACGTACCTCCCTCCCAGCTTCATCAAAACAGCCCTGCCTGATCTGCTGGAGGCAGTAGCCAGGTTGGCAGTGGAGTTCCCCAGACTTATGGTCCTGGGGGACTTTAATCTGCCGTCCCTCAGCGAATCCTCGGAAGCAGGTCAGGAGTTCATGGCTTCCATGACAACCATGGACCTGACCCAAGTAGTTGAGGGTCCGACCCATAGGGGGGACACACGCTCGACCTAATATTTCTCTTGGGGCAATGGAGAGATGATCTGAATTTAAGGGGTCTAGTGACATCTCCCTTGTCATGGTCTGACCATTCCCTGCTGAAGTTAGACTTTATGGCACCACTCCCTCATTGCAGGGAGGTGGAACCGATTAGGTGGTTCCGCCCCAGACGCCTGATGGACCCGGAAGGGTTCCAGAAGGAGCTTGGGGAATTACCTGAATCCCTTGTCCACAATCCATCTGAGGCTCTAGTAGCCGCCTGGAATAGGGCGGCCTCTGGGGCTCTAGATCGGATTGCGCCTGTGCGACCTCTACATGGCAGTCGATCCCGTAGAGCTCCCTGGTTCACCAATGAGCTCCGGGAGATGAAACGCCACAAGAGACGTCTAGAGCGACACTGGAGATCCAGCAAATCCGAATCTGACCGAGCACTTCTAAGAGCCTTCATTAGGACTTATTTAGTGGCGATACGGGCGGCAAAATGTTTGCATTTTTCCGCTCTTATTGCATCGGCTGATTCTCGCCCAGCCGCCCTGTTCAAGGTAACTCATTCCCTCCTTAACATTGAGGGAAAGGAGGAACCTTTGCAGGGGAGAGCTGAGGAATTTGTACAGTATTTGGCGGATAAAGTCGCTCAGATTCGGATGGACCTGGACTCTGATTGGGCAAGTCAAGATGAGACGACAGGGGCAGGTCTTAATCCAATTTTGTGGGAGGAGTTTGAGCCTATGACTTCTGAGGAAGTGGACAAGGCTATTGGAGCGATGAGCTCCTCCACTTGTTTATTGGACCCGTGCCCCTCCTGGCTGGTCTCAGCCAGCAGGGAGGTGACACGAGGCTGGCTCCAGGCTGTAATCAACGCCTCCTTGAGAGAGGGGTCCGTCCCGCAACCTTTGAAGGTTGCAGTGGTGAGGCCCCTCCTCAAGAAGCCATCCCTGGATCCAGCAGATTTAAAAAACTTTCGTCCAGTCTCCAACCTTCCCTTTGTGGGGAAGGTTGTTGAGAAAGTGGTGGCGCTCCAACTCCAACGGCTATTGGATGAAACAGATTATCTGGATCCTTTCCAATCGGGTTTCAGGCCTGGTTATAGTACGGAAACTGCTTTGGTCGCGCTGATGGATGATCTCTGGCGAGCCAGAGATGGACGTTTTTCCTCCATCCTGGTGCTGCTCGCCCTCTCAGCTGCTTTCGATGCCGTCGACCACGGTATCCTTCTGTTTCGACTAAGGGAGCTGGGAGTGGGTGGCACCGTTTTGCGGTGGTTCTCCTCCTACCTCTCTGATCGTTCACAGTCGGTGTTGGCAGTCCTCTCTCCTCTCTTATTTAACATCTACATGAAACCAGTGGGTGAGATCATCCGATGGCATGGGGTGAGGTTCCAACAGTACGCTGATGACACCCAGCTGTATATCTCCACCCCTTGTAAATTCAGTGAAGCAGTGGATGTAAGAGACCAGTGCCTGGACGATGTAATGGTCTGGATGGGAGATAACAAACTCAAACTTAACCCAGACAAGACCGAGTGGATGTGGATATTGCCGCCGAAGGACCATGTTGATCGTCCTTCCTTAGTTCTGGGGGGAGAAAACTTAATCCCCTCAGAACGGGTTCGCAATTTGGGTATCCTCCTGGACTCACAGCTGAGATTAGATCAACACCTTACAGCTGTGGCCAGGGGGACCTTTGCACAGGTACGTCTTGTGCACCAACTGCGGCCCTATTTAGATCAGGAGGCTCTGCTCACGGTCACTCATGCCCTTATCACCTCACGGCTGGACTACTGCAATGCGCTCTACATGGGGCTACCCT
>QLTV01000769.1:1457631-1470612 GCA_003457575.1 Thermophis baileyi | reverse complement strand
CTATGATTATAAAAAAGGTGCTCGAATGTGCTGAAATGAGCAAACTAACTATGGAATTAAGAGAGAGGGAGGAAACAGAGTATTATAAAATCTGGGATATATGGTATGATTGGCTCGAAAAGAAAATTAAAATTAATGCATAAATTAAGATAAGAATGAAATATGTTATAAAAGGGAATAAGACAGAGGAAATGTGATAGATGTAATTGTAAATTTAAAAGGTTGTTAATGTATATAATGTAAATAAAAGTAAAAAACTATGGGATAATAGGTAAAAGTGTATATATATGTATCAAATAGGAAAAGACAATAGCTGTTTAGGTATATCACAATAGCCAAACCTAGGGAAATATGGAAATATGAAAAATTATGATGGCATAAAGCTGTATTAATGGAATTATATTTTTAAGTGATATGTATGTTTGTTTTTATATGTTGTAATGTTTGTTTACTTATGTGTCTGTTTTTTAATTGGAAATTTACAATAAAAATTATTTGAAATATGTAAAGAAAGTTTTGATCCACTATTTGATGGCGCATGTATGTTCTGCAGGGAATTTAAAACTTAAAGCCAACTTACCTTCCAGAAGTTTCAAGGGGAATTTCATTGTGAATCTGGGAATCCATTTATAGATTCAACTGTGTACAATTAAGTTCATTGGAGTCTGAAAATGACTACCTCACAGTTGTATAATTGTCCATTCAACTTGTTCTGCCAATTAATTATTAATTAAACTATACTTGGAAGATAGGCTTTATACCTCTGACAGTCTGTATGGTGGATGTCTCATTTTGACTCAGGGTGTTATGCATACAGGGTTTGTGATTAGGTATAAAAGGTGAACCCAGCCAATTGTGACTTATCAAGTAATAAAATAATGGCTTAATGTACTTTGTTGTTGCAGCCTGGTGTTCTCTGAATATACTGGACATAACTCCCATCATCACCAGCCAGCATGGAATTGCCAGGATTTACAGTTCCTCATATCTGGAGGTCCTTAGATTGGGATAAAATGCTTTAGTTAATCTGTAATTATGAATGGATTTCAATTTCATTCATGCTTTCTAAAACGATACACACGTGACTCACTTTGTAAGAATAACAGAAAATTTTCTGTTTCCAAGTGTCAACTACCTACCACTACGGTACGATAACATTTTCTACATCATATAAGTTTTAGTTTATGCAAAATAAATGCTCGTATGTTAGCCTTTAATCGCTTCTACTCCTGCTCCTACTAACATGCTGAAGGGATGTTATGTATAGATCATAATATTTTAAACCTGCAAGTTTGACATTCTGGCATTCATTTGTAAAAAGGTCTCTGACTTCATTTTGGAATTGTCTTAAGATTTGTTATTTATTATATACAATAGTTATTTCTTCCCAGCTCATTGAGGACCAGCAGCCACTGGGATAAATGTAGCTTTGCTGACTTAATAACAAAAGCATTACACGTGTGTTCAAACCCCATACTCCACATTTCAAATGTGCTTTCTCCATATTCCAGCAAAATAATTTTTTTAAATGCATGAGGGTGGTCAAATCCTGGGGCAGGACTAGTGCAGGAAATGTGAGTTTACTATCTTGGTTTTAAAGTATAGCAATATCCTGAAGAAGTAGTTCTAGGAATGAAGAAACATTGATAGAGGTCTCAGAACTTGTCCCATTTGAAGTTTATGGTGGTACCTTCATGCTCTTAGAACTTAATCACACAACATTATTGTCATCTGATCCCTTGCTAAATAAACAAAATCATGTTAAGTGACTACTTCCTAGAATGGAATAAAAATAATCTTTTCCCCTTAGGCCAACAGTGCCCTAAAATATTATTTTAATGTTTTATATATTTTTCTTTTGACCCAACTGTGGGCACAGCCAGATGGACACTTCAAGTGCTGCCCTTCAGTCTGTGAACCAGGAGAAAAGCATAATCTGCACCTCTCCTTGCTAACCCTTTTCTATCACAGTACTCAGCCTGATGAGTGACAGTGTCCTGTTTTAAAAAGGGACAAATTTAAGGTGGATTCTCCCACATTCATTTTCCCTGCAGTATCAATATAATCTGCCTGTGTGAAGAACAGCCATTAGTTGTTTTTTATGTACAGTGGATCAGGGATGGGTGCGTTTTGGTGGGTGTTTAAAATGGCTGGATTAGCCACCTCTCAAGTGGGTCCCAGGAATGGAGGTGTTCTACTCTTGCTACTACTGTCAGGCTATTTCTGAACATGAGTCTACCATTCTTCTGAAAGACTGCTAATCCTATATCCAAAAATATCTCATCTGATAGACTAGGACATAAACATGGAGGACAAGGTCGGTGAAGCGGGAAGGAGTGATTTACAATAAGGAAGTGAGTACTGTTGCTGTGAAATGGCAATGCAGGCAGTGAGTGGGCCTAGCTAGGAACACCCTCCCCCAAGTAATAAAAACAGAAGACATTTATTTAAATAACACTTACTGGATACAATAAGTCAGTTGAAAGGTATTTGTTGACTTAGTGCTGAATGAAGCTTCTTCTGAGCCCCAGAATCAACTGCAATCCTAGTAGCCACTAGACATTCTTCACCTTTTTGAGTTGGGAATTACAGAAAAAGTGCACTGTGAGGCTAAAACAGGCTTAGCATACTGAAAGCAATAAATCCTCCCAGACTTTTTCAATACACAATAAGTACGGAAGGACTATGCCTTCCAAAAATGTTAAATTAATACTACCTGCCCAAAAAATGATTATTCCTATTCTCAATATTCTGGGCTCCATTATCTCTAAGTGTTGTTTGAAGAGCATACCTAATAAGATCTGGCAAGTAAAATGCCTTAAAAAGAAGTACAGATTTTGAACCTAGAATGAAACATCAAATGTAAACAAAAATATAAAATTTTACCTATTCCTGGAAGAAAAAGATCAAAAGAGGTTACACATTCCAGCCAGCGGCTGCAGAGGCTCCTTGCCAGTAATCTCCTGTGATGATGCACACAGCTGTTCCAGAATGGCTCCAGCTGGACATACTCCAAGGCACAGTTGATCAAATTCTATCTTATACGTGAAATCCGAAGTTGCATGTTCTCTATAGGATTTATTTTATCTTGGTTGTAATCTAGTCCCCCCCCCCAAGCCTGGCTTTTGCACTGAGCATTCCAAAACAACATTGCTAACTATCTAAAAGATGAGATTTCATTAAAATCTCTTAAATGCCTGTAACAGAAAAGGTAACATTAGTGTACCAGTTCCAGTAAACAATTCAAAGTTAGCGTAGATGGAAGGCAAGGCCATAATAAAAGAAATCAAGCAATACTTCTAGAGTTGGTAGGCAACCCTTACTCCCAAATCAAGCTCATCCTTACTCAACTAAATCAACTGTAGCATTAAACTTTGCAAAGTTTGGCTGGTACAAAACTTTCTGTGTCTGTTATACATGACAGCCTTAAAAACCACATAAAATAATGCATAAACAGGATTATTTGATTTTGTCCTGTCTTATTTATATGTTTAGTTTATATAATTTTGATTTTTTATGATTGTAAGCTGTACAGAGTTACCTCAAGGTAAGATGGGTGGCCTAAATATTATTTATTTATTAAATATTATTTATACTATAATATTTTTTTCCTTCCTCAAAATACAAATATTTTTATTAGGATTCCTGTTCTGCAGGGCATAATGGGAATTGGAATATTATATATCTGTATTTTTCAGCCTCAGCAACTTTAACGACTTCAGATTCCAAAATTCCCTGCCCAGTTGTTGTGGGAGTTGAAATCCACACATTTTAAAGTTGCTGAGGCTGAGAAATGTTGCTTTATAGACATAGATATCCTCCCACAGCCAGCGCACTCTTATCTGCTACAAAGGGCCTTTTCCTACTTAGAGCTATAGTAACCACAGCACAAAAACATGCTGTGGTTACTATAGATGCCATCCTCCCTCTCCCCAATTCCTGGTATTCTTTTATTTCATTGACGCTCCATGAGTGAGGCATCTTTAAGTTGCTCTTAACTGTACCAGTTTTAAAATAGTGTCCTCCCCACCCCCCTTAGTCTTATACTACTGGAAAATAGCTTCAACATATAAAAAAAGGTTTCAACACGTAAAAAAAATCTGCTTGACTTTTCTTAGATGGAAGGCATCTGTAAAGATAATAGAGGTAGGATAAGATTGGCAGTGGGGACAGCAAATAGATCTTTGGCAACACAAGGGAAGGCTGGATAATTCAGCAGCGGAGAAAGGCCATGAACGTCTGTGATATAACGGTACTGATTCCAGAATAAACATGCATAGGATTGCGTTGATTCTAGAATTGCATAAAATCTTGCTTTCTTAGTAAAAGCATCATTGGCACAATGGATGTTTGTTTTTATGCTGTCTTCAACTCAAGAGCATTTCCTACTCTTCAAAGCATATCATGCAAGTAGCAATTCAAGCATGTTGCCATAGCAGCAAAGCTCTTTTCTTTTCCAGTCTGATCAAGTTTGAGTATAAAATCACCTGATACTATTACAGCACCTACTAACCACCTAAATTACAAGGACAGGAACAGTAACTGTTCTATAAAACAAAACAAAAAAACAAATACAAAATGACAATCTTATTGTACATTTTAGCAATTTGCTTTTTTTGATATGGGGGATAGTAAATGTATGGTTTTATAATTAGAGGAATTAAGGTTGGCACTTAGAATTTTGGAATCAAAGAAAAATCTGGTTAGAGAACCACTGCATGAATAGCAATATTTTCAGGATTTTCCTGCCTTGTCATCAGTGTTTGTGGTGTTGTACCACAAGCTCTGTCCATTGGGTCATGCATGAATGTTGGGGGTGGGCTTGCATCATGAGGTTGCTTTTGCCAGCCTCAGCCACCTTGACACTTACCCCTGCAGACCCTGTTCTGTTCATGAATAATGTTGAATCACATCTTAATGACCTTTCCTTTTCTTTGAAATGGAGACCGTTTCACTGGAACACACACTTTTAGAAGTTTTGTTTTAGTATATATTGCAATAATTGTAGAATTCTGTTTCTTTCTAGCTGATTTATCTCTTCTGTACATGCTGAGTTGGTTCACATGACATACCAAGCAAAATCAAACAAAACACATTTGTACTTGTAAAACTTGGTTTATGATTTAGCATACTGAATAAATCCAGTCATTTGGGATTTATTCAATAAACCAGTTAAGTATGACTGAAATATGAAATATTTGAAATATGTTGTAATTCTGGTGACATCATGTTGAAGGAGAGACTGTCTACGCAAGCTGGTTGTGTATATTCTCTCATACTGATATCATGGAAGGTTCGTCCATTTAATGCTGGAGCCTCTACAAGAGCACCTAGTCTGTCATTGTGCCCATAGATTGCCTTTGGTACCCACTAAGCTTCCTGATATTTAAATAAAAATAAATATCTCTTTAATTTTTTTTAAGTGGAGAGGTGGGCCTGTTCCGATGCAAAACACCAGCCTCTAGCATCACCTACTTTTCAAAAAATACCTCTGGATCCCAAAATTACATTCTAAACCAGCTGGATGACTTCACCCCAGTAAAGTACGTGGTTTCTAATCTAAGTATGCCAATGTGCCTTGAACCAGTATAAAGACAAGCAAAATGGTAGCAATAGCAATTATATAGGTGCTTCGTAATGATAAATATTTTCCAAGAAAATTATTTTGCAAACAAGTCTACTACACCAGGTTCCCAATTTTCGAAATATGCCCACCAGGCAAAAATAATGGAATCTCTTCTGAAGGGGCCAGTGAACCAGATATTGTGCCTTGTATAGATAAAATACTGTTAAAACTAGTCAAGTCAAATCTTTATTACAGTCATAGACCAGCATAAAGGATGTTAAAGTATTTATCAGAATTGTTTTGCTGACCCTATGCTAACTCTAATTACACAGCGGCCATTCATCTAACAGAGCAGCACACTGAAGCACACAGTCAACCAAGTTTTAGTCCAGCAAGTTGTGTGATCCTTTAGAGCAGTGGTTCTCAACCTTTCTAGTGCCGTGACCCCCTGCGACCCCCGCCCTGCCGCCGCGACCCCCGCCCTGCCCCCTCCCAGCACGCAATGAGGTGACAAAGGGGGCGTGGCACCAGGGGTGAAATGCTCCCAGTTCGGCCGTGCCTGCGGGTCACCGGACAGCCGGTAGCCACGGAAGCGGGAGACTTCGCCCACCCGCCTGGACACTGCCATTTGAGTTCTTTTACCCTCTGCACATGCGCAAAGCGTTCTGGGAACATTTCCAAGATGGCGGGCTATTGCGTGCGGTGACCCCTGTGAAAAGGTCATTCGACCCCCAAAGGGGTCGCGACCCACAGGTTGAGAACCGCTGCTTTAGAGTGTGCACAAATGGTTGTCAGTAGAAAAAGAAACATTTTATCTATGCTCGGTATAGGCCCTTTTGGGTTAATAAATCCAGAGACTGGGTTTTACAGCATTCTGAGCCAAATCAAGCCAGGCTGTTGGTTTTTGCTCAGAAGCAAGAAAGAATTGCAACCAGGAGTCTCAGAGATCACTTCCCTCCCAAACCTGTTTCTGACCCCCAGAATCCAACCCCAGGAGGCAAGGGAAGTGATAAGCAGGATGCTTTACAAGGGCAATTGCACACAGCTGCAACTGTCTTTGAGTTACAAATTGATGTACATTAGCCACCGGCGAGCGGGCAGGGGAGGCGCTGCAACGTGGGATCGTCCACACGAAAGAAAATAATAAATAACAAATAAAATAACAAATAAAATAACAAACAAACAAATAAATCTTTCGCTGTGAGGTGGTGACGATCTTTCAGTGTAGTCAAAGCTCAGCATGCCGGGTTTTTGCACTGGGCCGGTAACCACTGAGAGGAACTTCACACTTCGGGCTAAGCGCGCTGGTTAGATATGGTTGTGTAAAATTGCCCACGAGCAAACATTGTGGCTGGGAACGCATCCTATGACCGGTGGGGAGGGGGAGGGGGAAACAAGCACTGCCTGAAGAAAGTCCACGGCATTCTCGAGCATAGCACCTCTTCCATTAGTAACGGAAAGGGAGCACAACCCAAAACGTCTGGCCGACCTCACCTTCTCGCCTTCCTCTCTGACTGAGTGGGGATTATTTTGTGTACGTCGCGGGAGGGAGGGGGAGGGATTGCATGCTGACGCTCCACAGCCAAGCCCCGCCCCCGATCCCGCCCTGCCTTTTGTAAAGCGTTTCGCCGGCTGTCTTCTTCGCTGCGAATCTCGGCGAGGGCGCGCGAGGACCCAACCTCGGGGGATCCTCGCGTTGGCCCTTTGGAGCGCGTGGAGGACCTCGCGGGGCGCGCTGAGGAGGGAAGCGGCTGAAGAGGCTGCGGGAATCGCTCACTTGGAGCTCCTGGCTTCCAGTCCGTCGAGGAGGCTGTTTGCTGCAGTCCGATAGACCCGCTCTGCCCCCTGAGCCCACGGCGGCCCCCCTCGACCATCGGCAAGCCGGTGCTTGCTCCCGAACGAAGCAACTCTGGCTTTGGGAGGACCTGCCCTGTGTGTCCCACACACATATGCGGGCGAGGGCTCGGGTCTCGCAGCCGTAGCCACGGCGGGCATGAAATGTGCGCTCCTTGGGCTGGCCAAATCTCCCAGCAAGAAATGCTCCGGTGAATGGCCAAGGAACGATCGGGAGGACGACGAACCTGTCTCAGGCGTCCGGAGCCCCACCCGCTGCTTGCACAGTATGCTACGGAAGGTAAGTCTTTTTCCCCCTTCCCTGCGCTTAGCGCCTGGAGAGGCGCCGATAGCCGGGCCGATTTCCCCCGGACCGCGTTATCCCATCGCGTCCCCAACCCCCTCTTACATCCACATTTGGTGGAGGGGGCTGTTCTTCCACCCCGTCCTTCCCAACCAAGGCAAAGAAGCAACGCGGGAAGGGAAAGCGCGTTTCTTGGACGGCGTCTTTGGAAAAGACTATATCAGAAGCCCAAAGAAGGCGCGATCGCCACCCTATCCCCATTTGAAACAGAGCCTTTTCGTCAGTCTCGTAGGATTTTGTCGGATGCCTATTGGATGACTGTCTGCACAACCAGGTTGCCCCAGAACGAAAGCAACAAGCCGCTGTTTCTCGTGGGAGCAGACAACTAACCAACAGCGTCATCTTCCACCTATCCCCGGTCTTCTGCTTTCTTTTCCTATCAGGCATCAAAAATAGCGTTTTCCAACTGAGGTTGGCATAACCAGGTGCTGGCTATGTTAGTGTGTTTAATTTGTGTTGACGAGAACCCCCTCCTCTCCAACAGGGTCTCCCCTCTATCACTTCTCCCCTCTGTCACTGGTCTCTGCCCTCCTGGAAATTTTGTCCTGACCTGCCTGCCCCCTTTCTAAATGGACCTCAACTAGGGAACTTCATTTTGTTTGCTTTTTCAAAAGCTGGGAAGTGTTTGTTTTGTTTTAAGGTGTTCACTGATGGAATAGTGAAAGTTGGTGTTTCTTTTCTTTCTTAAGGGGTTCACTAATGGAATGGTGAAATTGAAAGTGGCAGGTTTTCCTTTCAAGCCTATAGAAGGATAGTAAAATGATTCCTTCCTTCTTTCCTACCCACCCACCAATGGATGCATCCATTGGAAGGTGTTGAATATGAGAGAAACAGTGGATGCAACTCGGAGAAAAGGTCTCAGTTGAAACCACATGTCTTTAAAGACTTGTCCACAGAAAAGAAAGCAGCTGGGACCTTCTTTCCTAGGCATGGGTGGGACTAGTAAAGAAGTAGGGAAATTCAACACAGATAGTGTGCCAGGCCATCACTGGCCAGAACGGAGGAAGAGGCTGAAATCCGAATAAATTTTTTTTAAGTGGACTTCATTTCCAGCTGAAATATACAGAGGAGTCAAGCAGCTTAAGGCTGCAATGCAGAAATACCTTATATCTTGTTTAATATGGACTGGTAGATATTAGAAGGCACAAACAGCTTTATACCAGATCTGAGCCTCTCTCATAGCTCCTGTTTTTAGTATTTACAACTTGTAAGAAATGGAATTGTCTGGGTTTAGCTGTTAGAATGCACTTCTTTGTAGATAATTGTCCACTTAGGCATTTAGTGGCTGCTTCAGCAATCAGCCTTCAAATGGCTTCTTTCTCTGGGCAAAGATTTAATGTCAATATTGCAAACTCTTCTGATTTTGTTTTTTGTTTGTTTTTTAAAAGAATATTTGGATATAAATGTAGCTCCTCTCAGTATTTATGGGGAAGGCAAATTACAAGAAGTCAATACTAGCAGTAACTTTCCAGACCAGTTCCTCTCACCCTGCATGGGACTATGCTTCAGTTCAGGATAATGCAAGATTTTATTGAGGTGAACAGCACCAATTTTGTATGCCTGCTGTGATCTATGGTCTGTGTAGCTACTGTTGTGATTAAAACCCCAGCTTTAGTACATCCAGTCTGAACTCTCCCTGTGCATGTGGCTATTTAAACAGCAGGAGTCATCTTAGGCTGTCTAGGATGGATTTATATTTGGAAATTTTTTTCCAATATTTCCAATAAGTGCTGTAGGGTCAACTTTGAGCATGAGCAATTGCTGTTTAAAACCCATAGCCTTGTATTTATGTATATATTCATATGTCTTCAAAGAAAAAAAAGAAAGTCCAGTTGCCTCTTGAAAAAGAACCTTTGGGATTTTCATATGCTGCACAGAAACACACACACAAACTGTTGTTGTACAATTTTTCAATTGACATTTCCTGATCTCATATTTTTTCATAGGGGGATCTGCAATACAATATTAAAGGTCAGGATTCCAGTTCTTAGGCTGCTTCCTCACCTCTTGCTGTAAAGGCCCAACAGTTATCCAGCATTCTGTGGCTAATAAATATGGCCTGTTCTTAGTGGATTATTTGGGGATTGACTGATTACCTCCCTCCACTCCTGGTTTCTCATTCCTCAAGTCTTTTGTACTCCTGCAAACCTCAGAGTCTTGCAAAGCATATGTATACCTCAGTAGTGGGTTCTAAAACCCGTTGCTACCGGTTCGCGCGTGTGCTGATGTGCGACGCTTCGGCGCATGCGCAGAAGCATCCCGGGCGGGTGGGCAGAGCCTCCCGCTGCCGCCGCTACCGGTTCACAGAACTGGGCCGAACCGGGAGCAACCCACCGCTGGTATACCTCCTCCTTGGTTTTGAGTGGCCCCATTTTGGACACAACCCTATTATTTATTTATTTATTTATTTTATAAAATTTATATGCCGCCCAACTCCCGAAGGACTCTTATTTCTTACTAGCAATGTTTTATACAATTTCCTGGGTATTACATTTTTTTTGGCAAAATGATTGTATTAAAATTGTTTCAGCTATTCTAAGCTGTTTGCATATAAATGAGGCACAATATGGCTTTGCTGTAATGCTGAGGTCTTCCCTGTGGAGTTGAGACATTCAAGAAAAAGAGGCAGACGTTTTTGTTCCCTGATGTTTAGTATCTTGAGATAAAAGCTTTGCTGTTTTTTTATGCAGCTGTATATGCATTTTTTAAAATGAAATGCATGTAATTAACATGTGAAAGATCCCAAAATTGTTTAGGTTTCCAGAATCAGTTTGAGAAGCTGAATCTATTAATTTCAATGGTGGCTTATATTCTGGTTATTGCATGGATAAGATATTGAATTTTATTTTTCTTCATCTTGAAACTTGAAGAAAGCTACTCGGGATAATACCAAACGAACATGTTCTTTAAATTATGCTTGAATCTATGTAGGGTTTTTTGTCAGCAATTCAGAAGTTATTTGCAATTCTTTGTTTTTCCTCTGTGTTTTTTCAGCGTAGCCTGTAGCCCTACTATGTCCTGGAAGTTTTCCATCTAAGTATTAATAAGGTCCAACACTACTTATCTTCCAAACCCAGATAATCATAATTACTCCCATAATTGAACATTGGCCCCCTGTTTTGTTTTCTCTCTGTCCTTGTTCTTTTCTAGCTATACCAAGGTTTAGAGAACCACACAGATTTCATATGCAACAATTCACAAAATTATCAAAAACAACTTAAGTGAATAGGCCTTCTATTCAGATTGAAGTCTTGAAAGATTCCCAACCTTAATGTTCTGAAGTGATAATATGCAGTATTTTTTCAAAGGAAGAAATGTGGGATGAGACCTATTAATATGCCATAAAAATCGTGTAAGTTAGAAATAAATTTTAGCTACAGAGTAGCACACAAAAAAAGCTGATATGTTAGCATTTTGTTGAGAAAGTTGATATAGAGAAATACTCTCAAACGTTTTATAACCATAGCAGCAATTGTATGTATGTATGTACTCATATTTATTACTTTATGTTCTATATTGCCATTTCTGTTTGAAAAAGCTGAAATCTGTAGAAGTTATTTTTCATAGGCATAGCATCAAGCTATTGTTAAAAACAGTCTACAATCCAGTTTAAGGTTACAGCTAAGACATAAAGCCTAATAACATGACTGGCCTACAACATTTACATAAATAATGATAACCAATGTCTAAATAACAATTCAATTTGCATAAAGAATTTATACCTACACTGGCAAAAGCACATAGAAACGAAATAGTGCATTTAAATCACTTTTGAGATGCAATTCTATTTACTTTTAAAGGAATATATAAATAAAGTTCAGAGAAACCTACTCTCAAGTAAGTATATACATCAGGGTTGTCAAACTCGTGGCCTACGGTCCAGATGCGTCACACACTGGCCATGCCCACACCCAGTTTAGTTAAGGGGGGAAAGCCGCGATACGTCACGTGATGCTGCCGTTATGACGCGAGTTTGGCACCCCTGATATACATGGTTCAAAACTTCTAACTATAACTTATTAGAACAACTACAAATTTTGTGGCATCTTAAAGACAGATATTTATTGTAGAAGATTCTTGGGGATTGTAATAACTTTTAATGTGTAGAATTACAGGATAAATGACAACTGTAGCTGTTGATGATACAAATATATAGATCCTATATAGGATATGCCTAAAGTCAGGTCTTATAGATTTTTTAAAATAAAATTACATTAAATGTTTGAATTGGTTGCCATTTTCTTCTAAACACTTCCTTACTATTTTGATGCATGACATTCTTAAGTATAAAAATATTGTTTCTGAAAGTAGGTATTAATAAGACATATTGTGATTGGATAATAAGATGTGACTTTTGCTACTTTGTGTGTGTGCGTCTGTGTATTTATCTCTATATACAGTATGTCACAGAATTTGAGTAGACCCCCTCACATTTTGTAAATATTTAAGTATATCTTTTCATGTGGCAACACTGAAGAAATGACACTTGGCTACAATGTAAAGTAGTGAGTATACAGCTTGTATAACAGTGTAAATGTGCTGTCCCCTCAAAATAACGCAACACATAGCCATTAATGTCTAAATTGCTGGCAACAAAAGTGAGTACACCCCTAAGTGATAATGTCCAAATGGGGCCCAAAGTGTCAATATTTTGTGTGGCCACCATTATTTTCAGCACTGCCTTAACTCTCTTGGGAATGGAGTTCACCAGAGCTTCACAGGTTGCCACTGGAGTCCTCTTCCACTCCTCCATGACGACATCACGGAGCTGGCGGATGTTAGAAACTTTGCGTACTTCCACCTTCCGTTTCAGGATGCCCCACAGATGCTGAATAGGTTTTAGGTCTGGAGACATGCTTGGCCAGTCCATCACCTTTACCCTCAGCTTCTTTAGCAAGGCAGTGGTCGTTTTGGAGGTGTATTTGGGATCATTATCATGTTGGAATACTGCCCTGCGGCCCAGTCTCCGAAGGGAGGGGATCATGCTCTGGTTCAGTATGTCACAGTACATGTTGGCATTCATGGTTCCCTCAATGAACTGTAGCTCCTCAGTGCCGGCAGCACTCATGCAGTCCCGGACCATGACATTCCCACCACTATGCTTTTTTTTTAAATCAATTTTTATTGCAGATTTCCCCCCCCCCACTACATATTTTATGAACAAAGTGTTGTCTGGGTCTTTTCTTATACATCATTTCATAATTAATTTTACATCGTA
>QLTV01000769.1:1442501-1457374 GCA_003457575.1 Thermophis baileyi | reverse complement strand
CTGAGTGGAACCTGTCCTGTTAAACTGCTGTATGGTCTTGGCCACTGTGCTGCAGCTCAGTTTCAGGGTCTTGGCAATCTTCTTATAGCCTAGGCCATCTTTATGTAGAGCAACAATTCGTTTTTTCAGATCCTCAGAGAGTTCATTGCCATGAGGTGCCATGTTGAACTTCCAGTGACCAGTATAAGAGAGTGAGAGCGATAACACCAAATTTAACACACCTGCTC
The DNA here is from genome assembly GCA_003457575.1 of Thermophis baileyi. NCBI lineage: Eukaryota > Metazoa > Chordata > Lepidosauria > Squamata > Dipsadidae > Thermophis > Thermophis baileyi. The sequence goes on along the minus strand of QLTV01000769.1, from coordinate 1,457,147 downwards.
CCCCTTCACACCTGAGACCTTGTACCACTAACGAGTCACATGATTCCAGGAAGGGAAAATGGCTACTTGGGCCCCATTTGGACATTATCACTTAGGGGTGTACTCACTTTTGTTGCCAGCAGTTTAGACATTAATGGCTGTGTGTTGCGTTATTTTGAGGGGACAGCACATTTACACTGTTATATAAGCTGTATACTCACTACTTTACATTGTAGCCAAGTGTCATTTCTTCAGTGTTGTCACATGAAAAGATATATGTAAATATTTACAAAATGTGAGGGGGTGTACTCCTGTGACATACTGTAGATAGTCCTTGACCAACAACCATAACAAAGCCTGCCCATTATGGTTGGAAGTGGCCATTAAGTGAAGTGCTCATGCAATTGCTTCACTTATTCTTCCCAATGTGATCGTTAAATAAACATATGGATAATATGGAATGCCTAAGGGACCCCAGGAAGGCCCTGGGAGGCCTAGTGCAGGCTCTGCCCTGGGCCTCCCAAGGACTCCACCAACCCCTGAGATAACCCTTCTTGCCTCTTGGTGTCCCTGCATACCTTGCCTCCTTTCACCTTATTGGGCCCCACGTCCTCCTCCTTACTCCATGTAATATGACCCTTGAATTGTGAACACTCCAAAAATGGTGGCTGCTTCTGGGATTGTACTATGTGATCTAGGAATGGAACAGCTTGCTCTGCTTCCCTAACACGAGCTGCACAACTTTCTAGAGCTCATGTTTGGTTAGATCCCACAAATGGTGGACTTCAAAGTACATGGCCCAGGAACAGAACGCCCTGCTCTCCTTCTCTAACCTGAGCTGCAGAGATTTTCACAAGGTAAATGAGAAGGACGCTGTGGGTCTGGTGGGTTGGGAAGGCCCAAGCCCTGCAGGTACCGGGTGGGGAGATGGGGGAGATAGGCAGGGGGGAGGCCACTGCAGCGTCCCTGTGGTTGGTCATAAGGAAAAATGACTGCAGGGCCCCTGCAGCAGTATATCTTCAGACCCGGGTCTTAAGTTGCCTTTGAGGAATCCACTGTAACTTGTATTTAGATATACCTTGCAATTCTGATGTTATATTAGCACTGGACAGTCAAAATTATAGAAGTTTAAATGAAGTTTATCCTGTACAGTATAAACATTTTGAAAATCATGGAGAACTGATGTGATGTGAAACCTGATATAGAAAAGTTGTCAGTTTTATGTTGGGAATCAACATGTTTCATTTTGTCCAACCACATTATTTTAAAATTTGCTTAAAAAGTAAATCTTGTTTCCTCATGAGCCATTTTGGAATCTGCATATTTGAGACCCTTTATAAATTAGAATTTATTAGTGTTCAGTTCTGTCGGCAAGTATAGAATTTTCTTTTTCTTTTTTTCTGTTTTAGTTAGCTCCATATCAATCCTTATTTTCATGCTAAATAATTTAATTCACAAGGAAATAAAGGGAATAAAAGGGAATATTAGGACAGGGATGGTAGACACGCTGGTGTGCTTATGCATGCCCCTTAAAGACCTCTTAGGAATGGGGTGAGGTCAACAGTAGACAGTCTGAGGTTAAAGTTTTGGGGGTTTGGGGAAGAAACCACAGAGTCAGGTAGTGCATTCCAGGCATTGACAACTCTGTTACTGAAGTCGTATTTTCTGCAATCAAGTTTGGAGTGGTTTACCATAAGTTTGTATCTATTGTGTGCTCGTGTATTGTTGTGGTTGAAGCTGAAGTATTCATTGACAGGTAGGACATTGTAGCAGATAATTTTATTTACTACGCTTAGGTCGGATCGAAGACAGCGAAGTTCTAAGTTGTCTAGGCCCAAAATTTCAAGTCTGGTGGCATAAGGTATTCTGTTGCGAGCAGAGGAGTGGAAGACTCTTCTCATGAAGTATCTCTGGACTTGTTCAATTGTATTAATGTCTAATAAGCAGTGCGGGTTCCAGACAGATGAGCTGTATTCAAGAATTGGTCTAGCAGAAGTTTTGTATGCCCTAGTTTGCAGTTCAATATTACTGGAGAAGAAGCTACGCAACATTAGGTTAACAACTCTTAATGCCTTTTTGGCAATGCTGTTATAGTGAGTTCTGGCACTTAGATCATTTGAGATGACTATTCCAAGGTCCTTGACAGAGTGAGCGTCATCTATGAGGTCATATCCGCCCAGTTTGTATTTTGTGTTCTGATTTTTTTTGTCAGTGTATAAGACAAAGCATTTGTTGGTTGAGATTTGGAGTTGCCATTTTTTTGACCATTCTGACACATAGTCAAGGTCTTTTTGTAGGATAGCAGCATTGTTGGTGGTGTTGAATAGTTTTACATCATCAGCAAAGAGAACGCAGTTGCTTATAATATGATCGCAAAGGTCATTTATGTAAAGTATAAAGAGTGTGGGTCCTAGAACGCTACCTTGGGGGACACCGTTGTTAACAGGTGCAAGGTTTGATAGGGTGTTCCCTATTTTGACTACTTGTTGCCTGTTTGACAGGAACGCAGTTATCCATTTGTGCAGGGGTCCAGAAATGCCATAAGATTTTAGTTTTAGAAGTAGTTTGTCGTGTACCACTGAATCAAAGGCTTTACAGAAATCTATATAAATTGCGTCTATTGTTTTACCCTAGTCGAGTTGTGAAGTCCATATGTTATTGCAGTGTAAGAGTTGCAGATTGCAGGATAATTTTTTTCTGAAGCCAAACTGCTTGTTAGAGAGTAGATTGTTTGTCTCTAAGTAGAGGGTAATGGATTGGTTTATGATTGATTCCATGACTTTGCAGGTGACACAACATAATGAGATTGGTCTGTAATTTTCAAGTAGGCTGGGGTCACCCTTTTTGAAGGTAGGGATGACCGTGGCTAGTGACCATAAGTTAGGCAAGGAGCTGGTTCTGAATGAATACTTGGAATGTGGACTGTATACTGTAAATCAATTGAAAGGATTATTTTATTAATATTTGTTATACATTTTTTTTAAATTTAGATATTGTTTGCAAAAAGGCTGCTTGGCATTATGATCAGATAATCATGTTTAATGTGTAGGCATGGGTTAAATAAATGCAAGGGTTATAATTTTAGGATTTCAGGTTAGCTAATAAGAAACCTGTTACCAAAAATGGAGAATGTCAAATGGAGAATGTCAGTGGTGGGCTGCAAATTTTTTAACAACCGGTTCTCTGCCCTAATGATTGGCTGGGTGGGCGTGGCCAACTCGATGTCACTTGCGTCGAGGGGCGCTTCGCCTTGCCCGCCCTCTCATGACCATGGGGATGCTGCAGTGTGAAAAACAGTCATAAGTCACTTTTTTCAGTGCCCTTGTAACTTTGAATGGTCACTAAATGAACTGTTGTAAGTCAAGGATTACATGTACAAAAATACAAAAAGCTTCTTTACTTGCAAAAAGCTGCCCTAAATACCAGTCATTAGATTAGAAATGGAGGAATACACACTGAAGATCAATGAGTCACAGCCGTCATGGAAACCTAAACCATTCTGTCTGAATACCTTCCTTTTCCTCAGCAATCCCTGCAACCCAGAGTTACAAATCAGGCAGGTTACCAGAGCATATTGAGGAATTAAAATAGTTATAATATACTCTCTTAAGTGCTGACATCTTCTGTGGGCTATTAAGGAAGGTGGGGGCTGCTTTCTCCCTCTAAGAAAACATGTTTCTCCATTTCTCATTCAGGGAAATATATTCTTCCTTTTTAATATTTCTGATAATATTTCTTTCTTGTAGGAGAGGGATGCGTGTTAACTTTCTACAATTGGTGCCATGTTACTATGCCATATTATCATGAGAGCAAACTATAACAAATTGGAAGGAGGATCCACTTATTATCAGTGAGCAATCATGTAGCTTGGCCACTCCGAAGCAATGCAAGAGACTCCTGTCCCAAAGGTGCTTTTTCAAGAGGCAACTGGACTTTCTGGAAACCAAGAAAGTCCAGTTGCCTCTTGAAAAAAGCACCTTTGGGACAACCATGACCTGGATGACTGAAGAATCCCCATAGACAAGAGACTCCTGTGCTCAGTGAACTGACAAAGCACTCAGGAGAAGCAATCATTAGATCCATTTGCACCACTTAAAGATACCTGGTCTCACTCACCTCACAAGATATCCTAAAGTAATCCAGATTTAAGGAAAAATCACATGCTCTCAGAAAGGCAATAAAAAAATCAGACAGAATGCTAAACTTGCATCCTGCCTCTCCGCTATTTCTTCTATGGCTATGCCAAACTTTCTGTAAATAGCTGTTCAAGCCCCAGGAATAAAAGTACCACAAAAAACTCGGGGGTGGGGGGACTCCGGAGAAGCTCAGCTATAGACAGAAAGTCTGGGCAGTTTCTGAAAACACTTAAAACAGCAGGGGCGGCAATTAAGATAAGGATTAGGCTAGAAATACAGGCACACTAGAATCTTTCCTTCCTGCGTTCCTTGCAGGATTAGCCCTGTAAAGTGGGAAAAGATTTCTTTCAACAACTGGTTCTCCGAACTGCTCAGAAAATTAACCGGTAGCAGCCCACCTCTGGAGAATGTCAACTACTTGTAATTGGGACAACTGGATTTGTCGTTGTTGAGCCAAAATGGGTTCCTAGAAATAGTCTTGAGGAACCTTTAGGGTGCTGTCATTATACAGCAATTTTGCCTGCATCTTTTATTTGTTGAATAGCTGTTATGTATGTAAGTTTCCAATGTGGTCCGTTGTAAATGCGAGCACGCTGTCTTCTGATTGACTGCCAGTTTGACAGCTCCTCTATATAAGGAGCTGTCAAACAGGGCTCGTTGTTGCCATCAGCTGATAGCGCGCGTGTTAGCAGTTGCGCGATGGCATCCTGTTAGCCTTGTTAATAAAAGAGCTGTTGACTTGAAGTTCTGAGTCGCCTCAGTGAATGACCCACTAATTAGAGTACTTAACACTGGCGATGAAGGTGAGCGATCTTTCGTCCTGGGGCACCAGAACGCAGAGTCAAGTCACGAAAGAGCTGAACTCACTGAGAGGCACAAATTCGCCTCAGAATGTCTTCGATGACAACTTTAGCACCTTTCAATAGTGCTGCCGAAACTTGGGAATCGTATATAAACCGCTTCGAGTGTTTCCTGGTGGCCAATGACTATACGGGTCTATCCAGCAGCAGAAAAACGGCTTGTTTTCTTAATTTGTGTGGCACGGAGATGTTCAACATAGCCAGCACACTGCTCGCGCCTCAGGCTGTGCACGAAGCTCCGTGGGACATTTTAATGTCCAAGCTGAAGAGTCACTATGCCCCAGCCCCGTCTAGAGTCGCTAGACGACATGCCTTTCACAGGCGCTATCAGCAGGATGGCGAGTCTATTAACGATTACGCTGCCGCCCTCAGGGCAGCCGCCCTATTTTGTTAATTTAGGGATCTGGATGAGGTGTTGTTAGATCAAATTGTTTCCGGAGTCAAAGATATGCGAATACAGCGCCGCCTGCTGTCGAAACCTGACCTCACACTCCAGTCTGCACTAAACGAAGCCAGGGCTATGGAGCTGTCAGATAAGTCCACGGAAGAAATGCGGATCCGCGCTCAGACACAACCAGTTCCTAAGTCCTCCAGTGTTCATTATGAGGAAGCGCAGCCTGAAGACGCTCAAGCTTTCAACTCTGAGGTGCATCAGCTGAAGCCGGTCGAGGCAGAGGTCGGATGGGTAAGCTCCCTGCGGGGCAGTTTCCCTGTATGGGGTGTGGGGGAAAACATGCTAGGGCAGATTGCCGTTTCAAAACCGCAACCTGTCTCAGGTGCGGAAAAAGGGGCCACATTGCTAGGGTCTGTAAGGGAAGTCCTTTGGAAGATAGCACCCCTAGTGATAGGAGATATGGGAAGACTCAGACCTGGGTTCGAACCAGGCAGGGAGAGGATTGTTTCACTGTTTGGAACGACCCTACTGAAACGGAGGTTGATCAAATTGGCACACCCATTAAAGACAAATTATTCCTGACCATTCACATCGAAGGGGCTCCATGTGTCATGGAAATTGACACAGGATCTTCTGTGTCAATCTTATCCTGGAGTACTGTAAAAAAATTAATGCCAAGGCTTTCAAAAAATTGTTTGAAACCTTGTCTCCTGAAGTTGAGGGATTTTCAAGGGAATCCCATTCCAGTATTGGGAAGTTTTAAGTTTAGGGTGTAATTTAAGACATTCAGGGGACGATTGTCAGTGATTATAGTGGATGGCCCTAGGCCCAGCTTATTGGGATTAGATTGGTTTGAGTCATTGGGTCTGGGAATTAAGGGTATAGATCATATTTCTAGCAGCCCTGAGATGCAGTTGTTATCCAAGGAATTTCCCAACGTGTTTGATGGGGTTCTGGGGGCATATAAGGGAACACCAATTTCATTCAGTTTGGACCCCAGCATAGCTCCCCGGCGGTTTAAACCACAGAGGGTGCCTTTCGCACTTCGGGAAAAGGTTGATGCAGAATTGGATAAATTAGTGGCACAGGGAGTGTTGGAGCCCATAGATCATGCGCGTTGGGAGACCCCCATAGTTACTCCTATTAAGGCAGATGGGTCAGTAAGAATATGCACGGACTATAAATGTTCTATTAACCGCGCATTACAACACAGCGCATACCCTGTGCCGGTGGTGCAGCACCTTCTGCATTCTTTAGGTTCTGGAAAGATTTTTGCAAAGCTTGATTTATCGCAAGCTTATCAACAGCTACCTGTGATGATGAGACAGCTGAAGCCCAGACAATAATCACCCATAGGGGGGCATTTAGGTGCAAGCGCCTTCAATTTGGAGTCAGTTGTGCCCCAGGGATTTTCCAAAGTTTAATGGAGAGGATACTGCAGCGCATACCAGGCGTCGTTCCTTATTTTGACGACGTCCTGGTATCAGCTGTCACCCATTCCGACCTCATGTGCCGCCTCCGCACCGTACTGAAACGTTTCCAAGATGCTGGGCGCAAGCTAAAGAAATCTAAGTGTCATATAGCAGTCCCACAAGTGGAGTTCTTAGGATATCTAATCGACGAGGCTGGCCTTCACCCTACCAAGGCCAAGATCCAGGCTATTCAACAAGCCCCAACCCCAAGAAATAAGACAGAATTACAATCATTTTTGGGGTTGCTGAACTTTTACAACATATTCCTACCGCATAAAGCGCTCAATCTAAAGAAATCTAAGTGTCATATAGCAGTCCCACAAGTGGAATTCTTAGGATATCTAATCGACGAGGCTGGCCTTCACCCTACCAAGGCTAAGATCCAGGCTATTCAACAAGCCCCAACCCCAAGAAATAAGACAGAATTACAATCATTTTTGGGGTTGCTGAACTTTTACAACATATTCCTACCGCATAAAGCATCCATAGCTGAACCCCTTCACCTCCTGCTACACCGGGCAACGAAATGGTCATGGGGAAAAATGGAAGCAGCCTCATTCTTAGCTGTCAAGAACTTACTAACTTCCAACAGGGTCCTCTGCCAGTATCGTGAGGATTTACCATTAATTCTGGCGTGTGACGCATCCCCTTATGAAATTGGGGCAGTAATTAGCCATCAGCTACCAGCTGGAGTTGAGGCTCCTGTAGCGTTTTTCTCCAGGACACTCACCAGCCGAACGAAATTATAGCCAATTGGATAAAGAGGCGTTGGCAATTGTGGCTGGCATTAAACGATTCCATGAGTATCTATATGGGCGCCATTTCACACTCATCACGGATCACAAGCCACTGTTGGGCATTTTGGCAGGCGACAGACAAACCCCACCGATCTTATCTCCACGCCTAACCAGGTGGGCTGTTTCCTCGCTGCTTATGACTATGACTTATTCTACAGACCGGGAAGAAACATTGGACATGCTGATGCTTTGAGTCGATGCCCGTTACCAATCCCTGTGGTCGACCCGGCTCCGGCATCCAGCACACTGTTGATTGACTCCCTTCAACTTCCAGTCATTTTGCACGATGGACACCCCGGCATTGTTCGTATGAAAGCGTTGGGGCGCAGTTACGCTTGGTGGCCCAATATGGATGAGGAAATAGCTCACTGGGTTGCAAGGTGCCCCTTGTGTCAAGAATCTAGGCCCCTTCCAGCAAAGGCCCCAGTGCAGTCTTGGGAATGCCCAAGAGCTCCTTGGGCGCGAATCCACATTGACCTAGCTGGGCCATATCAGGGGCAGATGTTTTTGATTGTAGTTGATGCATTTTCAAAATGGGTGGAGGTTGTACTAATGGCCTCAACCACAGCAGACACAGTAATCAAAGCATTAAGGAAATTGTTTGCATCACATGGCCTACCGGACCTGTTAGTTTCAGATAATGGGCCGCAGTTTACAGCCATCTCATTTGCCAACTTCCTAATTAGCCTGGGCATCCGGCACGCTCTGGTAGCCCTGTTCCACCCTCAGGGAAATGGATTAGCAGAGAGGGCGGTGCGATCCACCAAAGAAGCTCTAAGCAGAATGGGAATGGGTAATTGGGCAGCTAAATTGGACAAGTACTTGTTGATTGAACACACGAACCCCTGCCCCATCACTAATATAAGCCCGGCTGAGTTGTTAATGGGCCGGAAACTTAGAACCCCGTTGGACAGGTTACACCCGGAGTACGCTCCAAAGACACCCCTAGATTCCACCAGAGAGTTAAGGGGATTTGGTGTAGGAACAGAGGTTTATGCCAGGAATTACGCTGGCAGTCCCTTGTGGGTACCAGGGGCAGTGGCAAGTGTCACTGGACCGTGTTCATATGTAGTTAAATTAAACAACGGTCGGGTTTGGAGACGCCACCTGGACCAACTTAGGGGGCGAAAAAGTATCCCGGGGGACCTCTGGAGCGCAGAGCCTGTTAACCTCGAGCCAGAAAACACCGCACCATGGAGCCTGTCGTCGCACTCTGCAGACAGCCAAGGGGATTGCGAAAAGGACTCACCTGCAGTTCCGGAGACCAGCCCTGTAGGAGAGACGGCGATTTCTTCAGCCAGAGACGACGCATGTAGACAGGACCAACCTCCATCCGCGTCCCCCGAAGGCATACTAAGACGCTCTGAGCATGTGTGACGTCGGCCTGCCTATCTGGCGGATTACGCATGCGCTGACTACTGTAGGTGGGAAGGAGTGTTATGTATGTAAGTTTCCAATGTGGTCCATTGTAAACGCGAGCACGCTGTCTTCTGATTGGCTGCCGGTTTGACAGCTCCTCTATATAAGCAGTCGCGCGATGGCAGCCTGTTAGCCTTGTTAATAAAAGAGCTGTTGACTTGAAGTTCTGAGTCGCCTCAGTGAATGACCCACTAATTAGAGTACTTAACAATAGCCATGAATTATTTCACTACTATAATACCAGAGACAGGAAGGTATTTTATTTGACTACATGACTTATTGCTCATTCTAAATAGATGCATTTCGTGGTTTTAAATGGAGGAAAACAAGGCATTTAATTTTTAATTAACAATGTTTACATAGAGTTAAAAGGAGCTGTTATGATAAGTAGTAAAATAGTAGGAAGTCTGATCCCCCCCCCCCCCCACAAAGATATAAACAGAGACTTGACAGAAACATTAGCATGGACATATTCCAACTGGGTTCTGTTTCATGTTTTTTGAAATTCAGTAGTCTTCTCTTCACTTAATTGATACTGATGGAGTTTAAGAGCATTACTCATTTTGCAGTTGTCTTCTCATGTGGGTATTCATTGTATAAATAAAATAACATGATTAAGGGTATTTACACCAATGATCTATTAAAGCAAACTTCTAACTTAAACCATAAATGGGAATTCATTATGGGAATTATATCCATTAATAATCCCTTAATGGACCCCATTTATTTATTAATGAGAATTAAATTGTTAATTTAATTAATAAAATAATTAACCAAAGTTTTAATTACTTTATATAATTTGTAATAATTAAATTACTTGCTGTTTATTAAATTTTGGAACCAAGAGGATATAATACATAATACTATATCCCCTTTTCCAATGCTGCACAAATGTTAATCTATGCTTGGCATTTATATATGAATGCAGGTAAAATTCTTAAGGGACAGATAATTTGCAGATAACCCAATTCAACAATACTTTAAAAAAAGTTTCTGGGATTCCCTGCTGTCACTAGTTGGGCTGAGCAATTTAGTTGTATATGCATGATTTTTTAATTATTATTACTTCTCACTTGCTTCAGCTTATCTGTTACTTCATTGCTGAAGACTCCCAGCAACTTACAAGTACCAACATAGAATTAAAACATGGAAAAATACAACATCTCCCTGGCAATAGTTTACCATATTCATACTTAATTACAAAGTGATTTTTCCTAAAGTGTTAAATAATTAATATCAAGCAGTTTTAAAATTGTCCTAATATATAATGTGTTACATACCCTGTTTTCCCCAAAATAAGACATCCCCTGATAATAAGACCAATTGGGCTTTTGAGTGCATGGCAATAAGGCCAAGCGCTTATTTCAGGGTTCAAAAAAATATAAGACAGGGTCTTATTTGGGGGGAAACACGGTAGATAGCTATATTCATAGCATACAGGGATGTCTGGATATGTGTGTGGAGATGTCAAAAATTTCAATATGGTGATTGTAGCTGTATATTTTAAGCTCTGCCGCTTCACAGTTTTGATTGCATGATAATAGCTGCCATTTTCCCTTTTTTGACTTCCTTTCTTGTAAATGTCATTCGCTGCATTCCTTCTTTTAAAAAGAAGAATGTTCTCGCTTTTAAGGTACATTTTTTATACTTAGGATTAACAATTGCACTTGATATTTGGATTCCTATGTTTGCCAATGTTGAAATTCCTCTTCTAGATACAGCCACTTTTTGTCAAACTTCTAATACAAGATAACTGGAGTAAATATTCCCTTGGTTTACCTAACAGCACCATTCTTATGTTCTAAATTCAAGTTATTTATTTGTTGGCCATGTCACAGTAAGAACTTGGCTGTAGTGTTTGATAAGAAAATGTTATATTTGGCAAGAATCCGTTGCTGTAATATGTAGGAAACTAGACAAATTAATCATTTTCAGGAAAATGAAATGACAGGTTTGGCTAATGGAAAATGTATACTGATATTTTAAATTGCTATAAAAAGCTGGCTTTCCTGAGAAAAACAAAATGGATTCTTACAACACGGATATTAAAAAGCAGAGCATATAAGGCCAGATAAATATAGAAAAAAGTTTAGATTCAAATAAACTTTATATATTTTTTAAAATTAATAATTTGAGACAATAACATGTTAATAGAGTCAATAAAGCACCTCAGATTAGAATGATGTCTGAGTAATTTTGCCAGAATCTTTAATTAACTACAAAAAATACTCAGGTTTTTAAGCATAACATTTAAAGCAAAATCTTTCTAAACTTTCGTTGGATCTTGAATGAGGGAGATGTACAACAATAGATATACATGGTTGAAAAATGTGGTTTAATGATTCTCACTGAATGGCCCAGAACGTAATTCTCTTACAGATAACCTATTTTACGGTCACCTAAAGCAGGGGTCCCCAACCTTTTGGACCTCAGGGACCACCAAGGTCATAATTTTAAATCCCGTGGACCACCAAATTCATAATTTTAAATCCCACGGACTCTAATTCATAATTTTAAGTCCCGCAGACCACTAATATGAATTTTTAAAAAAAGATAAATACATTTGTAAAATAATGATCAGAGAACTTCCATTTTATTAATGTGAAATGCACCTATTTAATATAACAAAATTATAAATACTTATTTAATTATAACAAAATCGTAAATGCTTATTTAATCATAACAAAATCTTTAAAGGTTGTTTAATTGTAACAAAATTATTAAAGTTAATGTAATTATTACAAACTAATTGAAGCTTATTTGACGGTGGCTTGCTGATATTGTTGGGAAAGTCAGTCCTTTCCTTTCCTTTCCTTTCCTTTCCTTTCCTTTCCTTTCCTTTCCTTTCCTTTCCTTTCCTTTCCTTTCCTTTCCTTTCCTTCTTTCCTTTCCTTTCCTTTCCTTTCCTTTCCTTTCCTTTCCTTTCCTTTCCTTCTTCTTTCTTCCTTTCCTTCGTCTTTCCTTTCCTTCTTTCCTTTCCTCTCTTCTTTCCTTCTTTCCTCTCCTCTCCCCTCCCCTCCTCTCCTCTCATCTCCTCCCCTTCCCTCTCCTTCCCTTCTTTCCTTTCCTTTTCCTTTTCCTTTTCCTGCACCTGGGTGGAGGAGCTGCTCCGGGATGACCAAAGGGCCACAGCTCTGGAATATGGGACCAGCCCGTGGTGGGGCTGGAAACCGGCTGGCGCAAATATACCAAGGCGGAATGCTGATGCCGCGCAAATGCTGATGCCGCACTACAGCAGAGAGAATCAGCCAGAGAGAATCAGCCGGAGAGAATCTAGCAGGCGCTTTCTGTCGGGCCTCCCACCCGGAGGCCTCGCAGAAGGAGAGATGTAGGCCCGAAAGGCGGCTGAACCTCCCCCCCCCCAGGCAGCCGTTCGGCTGAGCGCGGTGAGTTCTTGGTCTTACCTTCCTGTTCCAGCTCGTGTGGCTCGCACCGCTATACTCAAGGTGAGGTTTGCACTCGGCCTTAAGAGTGGGGGCTGGTGTGTGGGTGGGGTGATGTTTGGCAGTGCAGCCTTGTGTTCCCGCGCGCGGGCTGGATTAATTGCTCTGGGCCATATCCAACCCAGGGGCCAAGATTTCTCCACGGACCACCAAAATGTTCTCCGGTTGGTGACCTGTGACCTAAAGGATACTATGAAATAGCTACCTACATGCTGCCATAATGAAGATCCTAATTTTAAAAATAACAATTATCATTTCTGTGAGCAGTGTTATATTCCATCTATATCTATAGCTGGGTCACTCATTGCATATATGAATGGGTACTTCAATTTGTCTTCTATACATTTTCTTTCAAAAATTTATGTTCCTTTTATTGCTTTACTGACTATATTTTTAGGCTATTTGATGTGCTGCATTCCGATATGAATTCTTATGTAGGTCACTGCTAGAGTAGCATGCAAGCAGAAAAGCAAACTGGAGTTTATTTATTTATTTATTAGATTTTTATCTCACCTTCATTATTTTTGCATGTAACTCAAGATGGCAAACATATCTAATACTCCTTCCTCCTATTTCCCACACAAGAACCCTGTGAGGTGGGTTGGTCTGAGGGAGAGTGATTAACCCAAGGCCTATAAACACTATGAAACTTATTAACAGAGATAAGCAAGGAATTGGTGTGTGTATGTCAAAAATATCACAATAGCAGTTGCAACTTTACAAACCATTTCCTCATTTAAGTGCAATTATGTGCATTGTATTACATAATGCCCATAAAAAGGGGCAGGACATTGATTTCATTATTTTGACTTTTTAAAATCCTCCTGAGACACTACTGGGATAAAGATTGAATTTCTTGATGTAATCAGATTGTACAGTACAGTGGATTAGACAGGTGCTTACCAAGGGCATCTTGAGAGAGTCAAGACCAAGAGTTCTGATTCCCTCTTGGTACTGGTTGGCAGAAAAGAATTTATTTCATTTTTAAGAGACTATAATAAATGTGGATGAATACAAAAGGTATAATTTGAACGTGTGCATGTTTAAACATGGAAAGTTGGACTAAGAACCTAGCATGCATGGCAGTAATCAGGCTTTGCAATGTCAGTGCTATTGTTTTTGGTTTTTTTTTTTTAAATGTGGCTTCTTCTATTTTTATGAGGTTGACCTTTTAGTTCACTTATAGATAAATATATGTAGAATGCTGCAGAGTACATTTTGTGGTGTGCTTATGAATAGCTAATGTGCTTTAGAAAACTACTACCACCATTGTCTCATGCATAAAAGAGCTGCCACAATCTGGAATAACAGAGGAACTGAGATTGAACCCCATAAAAATATTGAAACAATACTTCTCCTTTATCTTGATATAATAAGGATAGAACAGTGCCTTATAGTTACATAAGAACCTAGTTAACTAAAAGTCAATAATAAATTTGTGATAGGTAAGAGTTAACAGAATTCAAGAGATGCTAGACTTGTTTCCTTTCTTGACTCCGCACCCAGGCTCTGCCTCTCCTCCTATAGTTGCTAGCCTATAATTTTTATTTTTCAGTGTGAAAAAATAGAACAAAATGTAAAAGCTAATAATAATAATAATATCTTATATTGCAGTAACCTTTCAAAAATAAACACTTGATCTCAACAGTTAATCTCTTTGAAATGTTTACTACTACTATGATATACTAGTATGATTTCTGAATATTCTTTCATTACTTCTTAATGTATTGCTTTTAAATTACCGTATTTTTCGGAGTATAAGATGCACCTTTTTACCCCCAAAAAGAGGGTGAAAACTTGGGTGTGTCTTATACACCGAATGTAGCCCCACCCAGTCACCCCCACCCATTGGCCTCTGCCTCCCAGCAATTTACCTCCTTGCAGCAAACAGAACAGAGCCTGAATAGCACAAGCAACTGATTATCAGCTTCCCGACCATCAGCTGATTCAGGCTGCAGGCAGGCAGCAGGTGCTAAAATGAAAGTGAAACTAAAACTGCAAGGAGGCAAATTGCTGGGAGGGAGAGGCAGAAGCAGAATTTTATTTTCTTGTGCTAATCAGACTGCTGAAACTGGATGCAAGGAGGTAAGTCAATAACTATAAATGTCTATAGAATGTTAAAATTATTAGACTTATTTTTTAAAGC
>QLTV01000769.1:1430915-1442271 GCA_003457575.1 Thermophis baileyi | reverse complement strand
GCACACATGCATAGAAATAAACCACAATCAGTGTATATCATCTGTACTGGTTGCTGTTTGCTGCAAGGAGTCAAATTGCTGGGAGGCAGAGGCAGATTTTTTTTTCTTGTTTTCCTCCTCAAAAGCTAGGTGTGTCTTATACTCTGGAGCGTCTTATATTCCGAAAAATACGGTACATTTTGACAAACCACCATGTAAACAAGATTAATTAGTAGAGAATTCAATAACATTTTTCATAAATATTCACCTAGTTTTCCTTATTCTGACTAATGTAAAATAAAATTGCATATCAAACTGAGGTAATTTCTATGTTTCTGTGTACCATTCATTAAGTATTGTTGAATGTGGTAATCATTTTAGTAGTGTAGTGTAGCAGTCCACAGCAATGAGAAGCTCTGTTTTTCACAGTTATTCCCACAGAGAAGTTTTATTACTTCATAAATACATTTGGTGGCCTAAGGCTGAAAATCAATATTTTGTATTAGACAGTGCTAATTTGGAATCTCAGCAAGCACATGGACTCCACTGCTCAAAAGGAAATTCAACTTGTTTTCTGCTGATAAATTGTTTGAGTTTGAAATGCAGCATTAGTAATTTTATCCCAGCTGAGAACGTAGCTTAAAAGATGACATTTTATTAGAATAAAAATGATGTGCCATAGGTACCATGTTTATAATTTGACATATATGGACTAAATCATTACTTTTATCCATATATGTCAAATTATAAACATGGTACCTATGGCACATCTTCTTTATTCTAATAAAATGTCATATTTTAGGTTACGTTCTCATACTTCCCCCCCCCCCAGTAAATATAAACATTATGCTGTCTAATAGTAAATATTAGATTTGATTTTATAAACATGCTCATAAGATTTGAAAATAAGCAGTTGATTTTTCCTTACACTGGTGATATGCAACTTTGTACAACTAGATTTTTACACAGAATGGAAAGTTTTCTACCTATCATCCCCTGCAGGTTTTACAGTCTCCCAAATTCTGCTCTATCCTCTGGAACAGATTTGAACTGCCTTCCATTCTATATCATATTCTTGTGGTGGAAGGCGATGTGGTGAAATTGACATTAGCTTTTGTTTTAATCTATGAGTCACAGCCTTGATACACAATCTTGAATAATCTAAAAAAAAAAGTAAACTACAATTGAACAAAGTTTACATTTGATTGTGAAATCACCAGAAAATTATAGAACTACAGTTACACTGAGAAGTCAAAAAGGAAAAGACATTCTAAAGTAAGGTGGTGGAAACTACATTCTTTATTTCTTTTTTTAATAGTAATTTCAATAAATATAATTATATTGGTATAATATTATAAATATTATAACAGTAAAAACTAATATAAAATGAAAAAATAAAAGTAAAATGAAAGGGTAGAAGGTGCAGAAAAAGAAAAAACTAGAAAAATAGAAAAGAAAAATAAGAATATAGTGCTCGACTTACGACTACAATTGAGCCCAGAATTTCTGTTACAGAGCAAGACAGTTTTAAAGTGAATTTTGCCCCATTTTACGACATTTATTGCCACAGTTGTTAAGTGAATCACTGCAGTTGTTAAGTTAGTAACAAATTTGTCAAATTAATAACAAGGCTATTAAGTGAATTTGGCTTCCCCATTGTCTTTGCTTGCCAGAGGGTCTGCAAAAGTGATCATAAGGCCCCAATCGCCATAAATATGAACAAAATTTTGGTGGTCCGTGGAGAAATCTTGGCCCCTGGGCCGGATATGGCCGAGAGCAATTAATCCAGCCCGCGCACGGGAACACAAGGCTGCACCGCCCAACATCACCCCACCTGAGCGCAAACCTCACCTTGAGTATAGCGGTGCGAGCCACATGAGCTGGAACAGGAAGGTAAGGGGGGAGGTTCAGCCACCTTTCGGGCCTACATCTCTCCTTCTGCGAGGCCTCCGGGTGGGAGGCCCGAGAGAAAGCGCCTGCTAGATTCTCTCCGGCTGCTTCTCTCTGCTGTAGTGCGGCATCAGCATTTGCGCGGCATCAGCATTCCGCCTCGGAATATTTGCGCCAGCCGGTGGTGCAAGGCAGCCATCGTCTCCTGTCGCTTGGGGCTCGGAGCAGTAAACGGCATCCGGTCCGGGGAGCAGCCGGAGTTTGCTGTCCATTGTGGACGCTAGCTCAGCCCCCTGCAAACTCTCGTCTCTCGAGGAGCCCGGCTGAAGTTTCCTGTGCCGCTTCAGCGAGCGCTCCTCAAGAGACGAGAGTTTGCAGGGGGCCGAGCTAGCGTCTGCAATGGACAGCAAACTCCAGCACCTCCCCGGACCGGACACCGTTTACCTCTTTGAGTCCCAAGCGACAGGAGACGAGGGCTGCCTTGCGCCACCGGTTGACGCAAATATACCGAGTCAGAATGCTGATGCTGCGCAAATGCAAGTAGCGCTTCACTCATGCAGCTTCCAGCCATCGCAACCCCCGCTTCGGCCCGCTTGCACCCCCCCGCAACAGCACCATTATTTTGTTCCACCCGGCGATGGCTGCGCTCCTTTTTGCACGTTTCACCACCTGCAAAGTTGCACATTGCATGTGCCACCCCCTATGGCAGAGATTTCCAGCCCCACCACGGGCCGATCCCATATTCCAGAGCTGTGGTGGTCACAGGACTGGCCCTTTGGTCATCCTGGAGCAGCTCCTCCACCCGGGTGCAGGAAAAGGAAAAGAAAGGAAAGAATGAAAGGAAAGGAAAGAAGAAGAAAAGGAAAGGAAAGAAGAAAAGGAAAGGAAAGAAGAAGGAAAGGAAAGGAAAGGAAAGGCGAGGAAAGGAAAGGAAAGGAAGAAGAGGGAAGAGGAGGGGAGGGAGAAAGGGGGGAGGGGAGGGACTACAGCTAAAGCTCTGGAATATGGGACTGACTTTCCCAACAACATCAGCAAGCCACCGTCAAATAAGCTTTAATTATTTTGTAATAATTACACTAACTTTAATAATTTTGTTACAATTAAAACAACCTTTAAAGATTTTGTTATGATTAAATAAGCATTTACGATTTTGTTATATTAAATAGGTGCATTTCACATTAATAAAATGGAAGTTCTCTGATCATTATTTTACAAATGTATTTATCTTTTTTTAAAAATTCATATTAGTGGTCTGTGGGACTTAAAATTATGAATTAGGGTCCGTGGGATTTAAAATTATGAATTTGGTGGTCCGGGGATTTAAAATTATGACCTTGGTGGTCCCTGAGGTCCAAAAGGTTGGTGACCTGTGGTCTAAAGCAGGGGTCTCCAACCTTGGCAACTTTAAGACTTGTGGACTTCAACTCCCAGAATTCCTCAGCCAGCTTTGCTGGCTGAGGAATTCTGGGAATTGAAGTCCACAAGTCTTAAAGTTGCCAAGGTTGGAGACCCCTGGTCTAAATCACTTATGGGTGGTCTCAAGTCCTCTCCTTATCCAGAGAGGAATTATCAAAGAACCAGTCTACTCGCCCCTTCTTCATTCTGCTGCAATTGTCAGCTCCACTTTTCAGAATAGTCTGTAGTCCACAGGCTGTTTTTCCCTCTGGAAGCTCCACAGTGGAAACTAATTTCATTGGTACTCCATATAATCAGCAAGAGTTGAGTACCACTTAAAGGACACTTTGCTTTTTTAAAAAAATATATAAATTGCATTCACAACATGGGCTTGAATATAGCTGCTTCACTTAAAACAGTTTGATACTATTGTTTTAAGTGGCGCTTATACTTTTCAGAATTTTCCCCTTATGTTTCAGTAGAAAAAATTCATTTTCTTAATAATTTTACTGTGTTGTAATTCTTGTCCCCGTGCAAATCTCCTTTATCATTATCTTCCAGAATATCATTTAACTTCTTCATAATCTATGTTACAAATCCTTGCAATATATATCCAAGTCAGTTGGAAGAACGTTTTCAAGAATATTTTTCAAAAGGTAAGTCTGTAAGTTGTTCAGAATGCCTTTATACCCAAGCATCTTAGATTTCCCTTCCAGTGCGGATTGAGAATTCTAGAACTTCCCTAGTTAACTTTCAGGAAGCACTCACCGAAAATTAGAAATGTGTTGAAAGAAATTTAATGTGCATTTGTTAACTTTTGGCTACAAGTAGGCTGCATGCAGTTTTGCCAAATTACTGATGAGGTTGAAGAACATTATGATCAACATGAATAATAGAAATAGAACTAATTTAAAATCTGAATTGCATAAAGTAAATGACAAAATTCTTATCTGGATTGGGTTCAGGCTTCAATGGCCAGCAAACGCCAAAGGGGAAGCACTTTATGCTATTAATGTCATTAAGTGTAATGATTTTTTTCATGGCTCCTTTATAATTAAAAAAAGTTCTCTAAACAACTTTCTAATGAGAATAACAGATTTAAACTACCGGTAGTTGATTTGGATCTGAAATGCCTTAGCTACCGACTATAGCTGTATCTCTCACATCTGTTATGACCTTTTAAATTCAGTGTGAATTTTTATTCAGTTTTACATAGAACTACCCTGTTTCCCCCCAAATAAGACATCCCCTGATAATAAGCCCAATCGGGCTTTTGAGTGCATGGCAATAAGGCCAAGCGCTTATTTCAGGGTTCAAAAAAATATAAGACAGGGTCTTATTTTCGGGGAAACACGGTAGTTCCCTATGAAAATTCAGTTCATGCCCCACATTTCTAATTAAGTACACAATTAAAAATAGAACCCTAAGATTAAAAACATTGATTAAAATTAAACTTAAGGAAGTATATTCCATGCTTGAGTGCAATGCAAGAAAAATTCTTTCCATGTATTAGAATGAGATAAATCCTTCAAAAGAAATACGTTGGCATAGATGGGGAGGATACAAAACCCCTCCTTTTTAATATTTAAAGTGATTGCATTTTTTTTCAGATAATCAATTTGGCTATGTTTATATATGCTGTATATCCAAGATCGCAGGGAGCGATCTTGAAGAAACAATCTTGAAGAAGAGCATCTGCTTTAACCCTTGTAAGAGAGGTGTTTCCTGAGCATTCCAAAGAACCTCTTTTGAAGAATTTGAGCAGTCTTGCTTGGCAGCAGGATCTTTAACAGGGCCTCTTCTTGAAGTTTTAGAATTTAGCCGAGTTCATAAAAGAATAACTACTCTTCAGTCAGGTTAATACCAACAGTATAAATGGTGCCTTATAAGCAGGTGATAACCGCTGCAGGTGCCTTTCAGCACAGAACAGGCATCAACATCCCATCCTTGTTACTCCTCTATCGTTGTTGTTGTCGTTGTCATCATCCTCATCATCATTTAAGTTGTGTTCAGTAGCATTACTGTCCATGATTTATAAACTTGATTTAGAATTCAGCTTTATCCTATACATGTATTTATTTTTAACTCTTTGGCTGAAACAAACTGTTTATTGTAGTGCAAACATTTTCTCCAACAGCTTAGCTTTGTGTGTGTTTTTGTATTTATTGGTTATGATTTAGATATGATGCAGTTTTTGACTTGTGAAAAATATATCAAATGCATAGGACAGGCAGAAGATATTGACAACTGATGAATATTGTCTCAGCATAGCCTGATAATAATTGTAATACAGTACATCTTATTGCTTGCTCTAAAAGTAAATGTAGACATTATACTTTATTAACCAGATACATAATTTAATACTTAATTTAAGCACATGGTAATTTATTTATCACAACATGTTGTGGATGTAAGCCATACCATCAGAGCAGGGGTGGGTTCCACTTACCTTCCATACCGGTTCGCATCGCGATGGAAGTGCGCGTTTTGCATCAAGTCGGGGAAATGACCCCCTGCGTATGCGCAGAAGCCTCTGCGCATGCACAGAGGGTTCTTTGCCAGCGGCGACGACCAGAGAACCGGTTCGGGGGAGTGGACAGCCGGCCATTGCTGCCGGTTCGGCGAGCGGATGCAAATTTCCGCCACCGGTACAGGAGAACCGGTCCGAACCGGCAGCAACCCACCACTGCATCAGAGCCTGGCAATGTTAATGAATTATCTTTGACCGTTTTTCATTTCTAAACCATATGGTTAAATTGCTAGGGCAAAGATAAATTATTATTAGAAGTCAACATATCTGTTAAAATTTGTGTTAATATATAAACATAAGCATGATACCTAAGGATTTCTTGATGAATAAATAAATAGTTTAACATGTTGACATATTATAGTATTTTATCTCTACATCGTAGTACCTTGTTATCATGCATCACCTGTTTCTTCATCCTGTGTTCTACATCATGAAGGTGAGGCTCAGACCTGCAAGGTCCCTTCCAACTCTGTTAATCTGTTAATTGAAGTTGTAGATCAATATATAAAAATCATTGGTCATATTATATAAATCTTATAAATAAAATAATAAACATTTTGAATTTGAGGAAGATTGACTGGCATAAATTTCAGTTATGCATTGTTAACACTGTACATTAATATACGATAAATATTCAGTGAAATATCTTTAATAAATCTTATAATGAATTAATCTAAGAACTGTTTGAGGAAAGAGGTTTAAAAATGCACCAAGGAAAACACCCAATTCCAAGATCCAAAGTCATGAGGATCTAAGGATAACTGGCACATATCTCATTTGTATATAAGCAAATTGATAAATAAATTGAGAGCCAGTTTGGTCTAGTGATTAAGGTAGCAGGCTAGAAAGTGGGAAATCATGAGTTCAAATTCCGCTTATCCATGAAAGCTAGCTGTGTGACTTTGGACCAGTCACTCTCTCTCAGTGCTACCAACCTCACAGGGTGATTGTTGTGCAGAAAATAGGAGGAGGAAGGTGTGCTAGAATTTTTGCTGCCTTGAGTTATTTGTAAAAATAATAAAGGTGGGAAATAAAGAAATGTTAATGCTTGGATTGTATTGTATATTTTTGCATATGAATATAGAAGTTTATACCAGTATTATACTCTAGTTATGATCTTTCAAACATTTTGACATCCATATTAACCAAAAAAACCCTAAAAAACCTGAAATAATTGTTGACCTAAAATGATTCTTTTTCTATGTGATTCCCTATGTAACATTAATGTTTAAGAATAAAAATCCAAAGAAATAAATTCAACAATTACCGGTACCTTAACCTGTCATTACTTAATGAGTTTGTATTTTCTTATATTTATGTCACAGGACTTTATTATTAAGGGAGCTTAATATCAAAATTTGTGTTGAGTTTATTAAATTTTTGAAATCTGTACTCTATGCTCTGTGCCTCTGGTAATTTTTATCATCAGAAAGACATAAAGCAAGATGTTCTTTTCCATTACTTATCCCAGGTATTTTTCATATAGCCCTTGGAGTTATAAACACTCTAGGGATCATAACTGATTTAAACGTTTATTTTATTTATTAAATTTATTGACTACTCATCTTACCACGAAGTAACCCTCACAAGCTTATTCACAAGATAATATTAATAACATTCTTATGAATAATGAACATCCTGAAAAATTTTCCGTTCATGGAGAAACTGAGTGGTAAAGCTCAGGGTTGAAATTCAAAATTTTTCCCTGCCGGTTCTGTGGGTGTAGATTGGTGGGCGTGGCAGGGGAAGGATACTGCAAAATCTCCATTCCCACCCCACTCCAGGGGAAGGATACTGCAAAATCCCCATTCCCACCCCACTCTGGGGCCAGCCAGAGGTGGTATTTGCCGGTTCTCCAAACTACTCAAAATTTCCGCTACCTGTTCTCCAGAACCTGTCAGAACCTGCTGAATTTCACCCCTGGTAAAGCTACAACATTGCTATAGGCTTAAAATAGTTCTAAAAACTGACTGAAGCACATTAATTCCCCTCTGTAAGCATTCTAATTAGATGTTAAAGATGTACCATTTATTATGGCCAAGGTATAATCTGTTAAATCTTCAGATGACTAAACAAAATAATTTATTTTTATTTATTAAAAATGTATGCTTATAATGGTACTATATCCATGTCATGTCAAAGCAGATGGCAGGACTTGGTATGGAAGAATTGAAAGATGATTATGGCTGTAAATTCTTGGTGCTCTCTGAGCCTGGGTGATTGATTGCAGATGTTTCATTACCCAACTAGGTAACCTCAGGTAATGAAACATTTGCAAGCAAACCATCAAGTTCAGAGGGCATCAAGAACTCCACAGATGAACTGTGAGCATCTGTAATAAAAAGTAAACTTTCCAATACATTACGATTACATTACGATTAGAACTTTCAGTCTCCTCTTAACTGGAAGATTCTGGGATATATACAGTACTTCCAGCACCCTGAGAAATCACCAGGTTTGGAGAGACTGTTTTAGCTTAACAATGGCTGCATATTAGAGAAACCAAGCTGCTCTTGTGAATTAGACAATCATTACATTTCATGCATTCTGTCAACACTTTAGATTGTCAATTGCAAGAAATCCCGTAATCTCTTTTTTGTTCAATGTTTTAATGTATTTCACAATATTCAATATATTTTGTTCATATTATAGAGTAGTTCTCAGTTCCTTGTAAACACCATTTTCTTCCAGCTGCTATTGTAGAAACTTTTTTTAGCACTTCCACTTACATATTCTTTTCAAATGCTTGCTTTTTTCTTTGCTAAAAACCTGATACCCCTTTTTAAACATCCTGTGTTGAAAATTTGTTCTTAGGTTCAGAACATCTATCCTGAATTACCCATAGATGATTTTTATGTATTCTACAAGAGCTCAACTTAAAAAAAAAACCCTTGCAATTAATTTAGCTTGTTGCAGATTACTGAGAATTGAGGAGGATTTTCTTTCTGTGCTGCAAGTCTGGCATTTCTGATTATAAAAAGAGCACGTTTTCTCTTTGCCATGTACAATATATCTGCCTTTACATATTATATACCGAATCATGCTTGATATTAGGGAAGCTTTGCTTGTTTCTTACCAATATAATTTACCTTTTCCAACTCAATGAGTCTCTGAATCCAAGTATTTGTTACATTTGGCCTCTGACACTTTTGATGTAAATTTATATTAAGTGAAACAATGGAAAAATAGCCTCTTCTAATAGCAACTTACATTTAGTTAAATGTTAAAGAGCCAGTATGGCCTTACAGTTAGGTTTTGGACTATGAACAAGGAGGCCTGAGGTTCAAATCTGACCTCGGCCATAGAGGTTTGGTGGATAATTCTGAGATAGTGTTCTCTCAGCCCAACCTTCTTCAAGGGATTATTGTAATGGAGGAGGGGGGAAATGGGGGGGGCAGTGGAATCTGCTCTGAGCTCTGGGAAGAGAAGTGGGGTACTGAATTAAAGTCAACTTAATTTGTTTTGGCCAATTAGTCTTTTCCATTTCTTACATTATTTGTGCCTGCTTTTTCATTATCTAATTTAAATTTCATAAAGAATGGTTGCCATGGAATAACGTTTGATAGGACTTTTATACTTCAGCTTTTTTAATTTAACCCAGAATACATTATTGCTTTAAGATGGCTAAAATTAAGCTACCATTTATAGAAGGTGGTTTATTCTGAGACAATAATTTGCCGTAGTCTGCTTCAAAGCCCTCTGCTGTTGTTTTATGAGGATACAATGATCGAAATTCCCTCACAGTCTTCTTATGATATGCAAATAGCACTTTCTTTAGAAATGATAGCACTCTATAACAGATTAACATTTTTACTGCAATCAAATACTATTATGAAGTATTCTTATTTATGTCCTGCCTTTTCTCCAGAAGATATGAAAGCAGTGTACAGTTATTTCTCTCTAGTTTATAATCAAAAGAACAAGCCTGGGAGATGTTTGTGTGTCTATCAATGGTATCTCATAAACAAATATATGTGTATACATTTTTATCCAAAGATTTCAACAAGGCTGTGTCTCATTATAATCATTCATACTCCGTGTCTCTCTGTTAGTAACTTGCAGATAACACCAGCTCTGGAGTTTGTTAAATAATTAGTGTCATAAATTTTTCTAATATTATATGAGATAAAATCTCCCCCCCCCCCAGTAATTTCTTTTTTCTAGCTTAAATAAATAAATCCTTTTTTAAAAAAAATAGGGAGGTAGATTATTCAAAGCTATTCTTTGATGGTGATTACATTTCAGCATGGCATGGTACATTCCATATGGTCTAATACAGTGGTCCCCAACTTTTGTGGCTTGGTGGCCTGGCTTGGAGGGAGGAAACTGGGCCACGCGAGTGGTGGGCTGGCACATGTGTGCAGCCCAACATGAATGAGTGGCGAGCCGGGGTGCACATACATAACTCAACTTGCATGAGTGATGGGTCAGTGTGCATGCACACGAGTGCCCACCAGTCCACCACTTGTGTAGGTTGCGCTGTGCGCACGCCAACCAGCCACTTGTGCAACCCAGTTCTGAATAGGACATGGTCCAGTAGTGGGCCGTGGCCTGAGGGTTGGGGATGCCCAGTCTAACATCCTAGTTTATAGTGTAACATCATACATTGATGTTAAAATAAATCTGCAAGAACACACTAGACAATACTTATAAATCAGACACTCAGAACAACTCCTATAAACCCTGGCAAGACTGAATAGCTGTGGGTGCATAGAACTTCAAGATCTAGCACTTTAACTAACTTAGTTCTAGATGGGGTTGCACTACCCCAGACAGACCTGAAGGTTTTCCTGCTCAAAGAGCTGGTGGCAGTCGGTGGCAGTTGTGGCTAGGAGAGACTTTGCACAACTTCGGTTGGTGCGCCACTTCCCACCTTTCCTAGATCAGACGTCCCTGTGCTCAGTCATTCAAGCCCTGGTCATCTTACGTATGGACTACTGCAATGCGCTCTATATGGAGCTATCCTTGAAGAGCTTTTGAAATCTTCAATTGGTGCAGAGTGCAGCGGCCTGGGCTGTTCTCGGGGTCCCTAGAGTGACCGATGTTACACCTGCTCCATGAGCTGCACTGACTGCTGGTCTGCTTCTGGGTGCAATTCAAGGTTTTGATTATTACCTTTAAAGCCCTGTATGGCATGGGTCCAACTTACTTGAGGAATTATCTCACCTCACATTAGATACCTGCACAATTAGCACAGGAGCCCCCCAGGGCTGTGTGCTCTCTCCACTTCTCTCTATACACCAATGACTGCATCTCAAAAGATCCCTCTGTTAAAATACTGAAGTTTGCAGATGATACAACAGTGATTGGTCTCATTCAAGACAACGATAAATCTGCATACAGACGGGAGGTTGAACAACTAGCCTTGTGGTGCAACCAGAACAATCTTGAACTAAATACACTCAAAACTGTAGAGATGGTGGTAGAGGGCAGGAGAAAACCTCCTATACTACCACCTCTTACAATACTAGACAATACAGTATCAACAGTAGAGTCCTTCAAGTTTCTAGGTTCTGTCATATCTCAAGACTTAAAATGGACACCTAACATCAAAAACATCAT
>QLTV01000769.1:1414491-1430723 GCA_003457575.1 Thermophis baileyi | reverse complement strand
AGCACTGCACACCAGAACAACTAGACACAAGGACAGTTTTTCTCCCATGCCATCACTCTGCTAAACAAATAATTCCCTCAACACTGTCAAATAATTTACTAAGACTGTATTACTATTATTCTTCTCTTCCTTACTAGTATCTCTGTATTACTATTCTTCTTCTCTTCCTTACTAGTATCTATCTCTTCCCACTTATTACTATAACCATGTTGCTTGTATCTTTCAATTATATTGTTTTTATTTGTTTCCTCGTACGATTTGACAGCTTATTAGTAACCTTGACTATCACTAAGTGTAGTATCTTTTTATTCTTGATGAATGTATTTTATTCTTCTTATGTACACTGAGAGCATATACACCTAAGATAAATTCCTTGTGTGTCCAATCACACTTGGCCAATAAAGAATTCTATTATATTCTATTCTATTCACTGGGACTGTCCCGCCCCACCCATGCCGGCAGAGGATGCATGCTGTGGGCCTGTCGGTCAAGGATTTTCAGCTGGTGGCATCCAGGAGATGCATCTTCTCTGTCTTGGCTCCTGCCCTCTGGAACATCGTACCCCTTCAGAAAAGAGTGGCTCCTACCCTTCTGCCCTTCTACAGGAGGCTGAGACCTGACTCTGCCAGATGGCTTGAGGCCCTAATGGGAGCCCTAATGGGGGAGCATCACAGTAGAGGAGATTGAAGCAATGCCACCTTCACCCCCACACATCCTGTTCCCTTCCTCCCCATTTTTTAATTATAATTTCATCTTGATTGGGATTTCCATTTTTATTATTTTAAATATATTTATTTGTTAGGATTTTAATATTTTAATGCTGTATGCCGCCCAGAGTCATTTAGTTATGAGATGGATGGCAAATAAAATAAATACTCAAAAATTGTCATAATGCCACCAGCCATTAGATTTTATTTATTTAATACATTTATATGGCCACCAATCTCATACAGTACATGTGGTGGATGAGCAAGAAATAAAGACTTTTTTTTAAAATAAACCACAGTGCACCTCTACAAAGGCTTTTGTATCATTTTCATTCTTGCATTCAACAAGTTGAAGTAGACTCAATTCTATTTCACCTGCTTATAGACTCAAATCTATTTCACCTGCTTATAAGCATGTTGATTTGTAATTCATCAGCTGTATTAACTGATTTAGAAGTGAACAGCTACATTTAATTTCTATGTTTTAGTAAAACATATGAATTCTCTTTATTAGTATTGATTTATTAATTCTTGTTAAGCCTTTTGAAGGAAGGAAAATAAAACAAAATATTTTTTTTCACATAGATTTTTTGCATCATTTATAAATTATATAAAAAGTATAATTCTTCCATTATTTATTTCCTCAAATTATAAAGTTCTTTTTAGTAGATTTCCAACTTCTACCAGCAGTAGACAATTTGGTTTAAATGTTATCTCAACGCCTCAAGATTGACTTTCTGAGGAATTCTAAATTTAAACTTCATGTTTGACTAATAGTTTCTTTTACACTGAATTTTACACAGGACATTACTAAATTATACAAATCGATATAGATATACAGACATGATTTCTAAATTTTTAGAAAAACTTTAATTGAAGGTCTATATTTATCTGCGAGTAAGCCCTCCTAGTAGTAGTTTATATATAAAAACTAACAAAAAGAATCAAATAAATTAATATAGTACAATATAACAAAATCACCCCCCACCT
This sequence comes from Thermophis baileyi, assembly GCA_003457575.1. Lineage (NCBI taxonomy): Eukaryota > Metazoa > Chordata > Lepidosauria > Squamata > Dipsadidae > Thermophis > Thermophis baileyi. Next base: position 1,429,026 of record QLTV01000769.1, on the reverse strand, counting down.
CCCACCCCCTGCCCCGGCAACAACAGATCACACGAGCCATTTAATGGGCTCCATCCCGCTCTGGGTTCCCCAGGCCCGCTGGCAGAACCAGGTCTTCAGTGCCTTCCGGAAGAATGGGGGCCATTCTAATCTCTGGGGGAATGATGTTCCAGAGAGAGGGAGCCACCACGGAGAAGGCCCTTCTTCTGGGTCCCACCAGGTGTTTCTCCCTCAGGGATGGGACCCGCAACATTCCCTGCCTCCCCGCTCTGATGGGTCAGGTAGATGTGACCGGCAAGAGACGGTCCCTCAGATAACCAATATCCAAATATACAATCAAACTAACAATATCTTGTTATTTAGTGCTTCAATGCACACTATGTAATTTAAATAGTATATGTAGTGAAGTCTTTTCTATAGTTAACTACAAAATAAATATTTACAAGAACTGATTCAGATTATCTTTCTAAATGCAGCGACCAATATGTTGATTATGACTCCTTTTAGTGTTTCAGCTTCAATCTTATAAAATTCTAAATGGACTCATTTTGAATGAAAAGCCTATGACTGAGAATATCTTAGTTCCAATTCAATAACTAGGGCAATTAGTGATTACTATTTTATTGGTACTTCTTCAATTTTTAGTTGGCTATCAGCCAGTTTTTGTAGTCAGCCAGAGCTTCAAATATAACACTGCAAAGCTATAAACTGACAGCATTATATATGAAGTTTTCTAGAGACAACTGAATTAAATGAGAAAGTGAGAAAACAATTTTTGTTCACAGTAAAAACATTTTTGAATGTCTCACTGTAGGATCAGACACCACCTGCCTACTACATATGGTGAAAGGCTAGATGAGAGAAGCATACCAGCTGGTGAATCATTCTTAATCTTATCATGTGCAGAGTTGTTGGTTAATAATACTCAGGGATTACTCAAAGGAGAAGTCAGTAGCTATGCAAGGTTTACATATTTATGGCATAGATGGACTTCACTAATTTCTCTTCAGTTTTGTGGGTGGAATATGACATCTAAAGCTCAGTAAACTTACCCAACTAACATGTTCTGTCCTGCTTTACTAAACTCAAATAAAATGATACTCAGCCATTGCAATATATTTCTTTCTGCCACCAATAATATGTATAACAATTCAAATGTTGACTGACATATGTTAATAATAGCACTTTATGTTGGTGCTTTGGCAGTACATTGGCTCTCTGTTGGGTTTCATGTTTAACTCAAACTCTTGGTTTTAATTTACAAAGCCTTTCCAAACCTTGGCAATGAAATAACTGCAGGACTGTCTTGTTCAGCCAGATTCAACTGGAACAATTTGCTTATTCTGAAAGAAAATGCTTTCAATTTCCCACTTTTGTGAAATGAGGATGGATGAAGGAAATGTTTCCATGTAGAGGCCCCTGCATTATAGAACAGCCTCGCACTAGAAATGAGATTCCCTCCCCCCCCCACATCTTTGTCTAAATTTTTAAAAACGAATTTGTTTCATAATGTCTTCAGAAGATGGAATGATGTAGTTTATTGTTGTTATTATATTTAAAATTCTAAATGTTTAATTTTACATTATGGATTCCTATATGTTATTGTATTATGAGTTGCCAAATTGATATTATTAACCCAGAGTCTGTGCATAGTAAGTGTCATACACTTAATAAATTTTATATGGAAGAGCGTTGTATTATACAACTATAAGCTCCCATACTACATAGTACAGAATACGTTAGCTATTGATGAAAATAATTTTTCACTGAGTATTATATGTGAGGCAGGATGAGGCATCTGCCTTAAACAGCAGATGCTGAGGGAACTCTAAATAATCAGAGTTGTGTGTGTAACATTTGACCAGTTCTTCTCACCATGGGGCAGTTGTCAGTTGAAATAATCCTGGAAAAATATGTAGCAATAGCACTTAAACTTATATACTGCTTCACAGTGCTTTACAGCCCTCTCTAAGCGGTTTACAGAGTCAGCATATTGCCCCCAACAATCTGGGTCCTCATTTTACCCACCTCGGAAGGATGGAAGGCTGAGTCAACCTTGAGCCGGTGAGACTCGAACTGCCAAACTGCTGGCAGAATTAGCTTGCAATACAGATGGTCTTCGACTTACAACAGTTCATTTAGTGTCTGTTCAAATTTATAAAGTGACTTATCACTGTTTTTCACCCTTACGACCTTTGCAGCATCCCCATGGTCACATGATCAACATTCAGATGCTTGGCAAGTGTTTTATATTTATGACAGTTGGAGTTTCCTGGGGTCATGTGATCAGCTTTTGCGACCTTCTGACAAGCAAAGTCAATGAGGAATCCAGATTCACTTAATAACCATGTTACTACTTTTCTTGCCACAATTGTTAAGTAAATCATTGCATTTGTTAAAAGTCATACAATGGGGCAAACTCACTTAACAAATGTTTCAATTAGCAACATAAATTTTGGGCTCAATTGTGGTCATAACTCGACTACCTGTACTGCATTCTAACCATTGCGCCACCATGGTTCTTCAATGAAAATATAGCTGCTTTAAGGAGTTGCTTATAGGTATTAGGTGAGCCCCACACTTGAGCATAGTCCAAAGCAATTTTTTTCCTATTTGAATTCAACGTGCTTCACAGCATTACTGCCTAGTAATTCTTCAGATTAATGTTTTGTTTTAGAATAGGGAAATATAGCTTTATCTTCAAGACTGCATTGGTTGCTGCAATTCTATAACCGTCAAATGTAATTTCCAACCTTTGTCAAGAATAATTATTATTAACTGCATTGAAACCTATTAATTAATTCTGGGTTGTTTCCTACCTTTAGAATCCAATCTCTGGCGTGCCACTCAACGCCCAAGGATGACTCTTTATCCAGAAAAAACATTCTGCACCACCTTTCTTTTTGAGAAAGTGTGTGTGTGTGTGTGCCACAGATACATTAATTATTGGAATGGATATTTGAGTACTTCTGCACAGAAATTATTTAAGCAGGTGTTATGTTGCTCAGAGATAATAGATACCGGAAAGTTCTTCATAAGAGAGCTATGCATGACATACTTGGATCTCAAGTTGAAACCTTTTTATTTCTCTTGGCAAGGAGGTTATACACAAGTCCTCATATTATTGTCAGTAAAAATAAGCAATTTGAATAATGCTGCAATGATGCAGCCTTTAATTCCAAATTGCTGTGTAAATCAAGTTCTTTGACCTTGCGTTCACACTAAAATCTAATTAAACAAATTTTCTGAGACTTTAATCATTATACCTGATATGAAACATGGAACGATACAAAGTTGGCGTCAAGTCTGAATTTGATTGGGGTGTGGGATTGTTTGTATCCTTGGGCATTCTGACATTCATTCAGCTTGACACAGTTTGGGGCTGAAGGGGGGATGGAGCCTTCAGTCAAAACAGAATTCCTAACTGATGAGTCAACCACATTCCAACTGGCTGACTGGATGAGGAGGAGGAGAGATGTCGCCGAGCAACCAGCTCCCATCCTGGTTGGACCATGTGACAGTAGTTTTGGAAACTTGAGAAACTGAAACTTATATTGGGGTGAAAAGCCCGGGAACTTTAGTACTGGCTTTTCACCAGTAGCGCCAAGATGGTGTATCTGAATAAATTTGTTCTTTGAGGAAAAGCCATGCCTTCGATTTGTATTAGATGCATTACTTGGAGCCTGACAGTTGGTTTGAAAAGGCTGCTTAGGGAGTGCTTATCAAAGCTTTTGCTTCAGTTTGAGAAGAAGTATTCAATGGGATAGTAAAAGTATTAGCTGTGGCTCTTCTACTCTTCAATATTTTTATCCATAACTTGAATGAAAAGTGAAGAAATGCTGATCATTATATTATTCAAAGTGAGTAGGTACTAAAAATCTCAAAAGACAAAAATAACATGAACAATCGTGATAGTTTAGAAAAATGGGCCAAAAATATCAGTATAAACACACAAAGTTTATTTGTCAAGAAACAAATTCAGTGCATTGGAATAAAATATAAGACATAAAGATTGAATATTGTATTTGTGAAAAAGAACCTGGAGTATTTTGTAGTTGATTGCAAAATGAATATGACTACTATTGTTATATAGTTGTGTGTGTGTGTGTGTGTGTGTGTGTGTGTGCATGCACATGCACACACACAAAACAAATGCAGTGTGAGGCTGCATCAAGAGAATTATAATTTCTGAATCATGGGAAGTAATTGTTCCACACTGTTGATTATAATTTACCTTAAAAAGAATTTTCAGTTCTGACAGTTGTCTTTCAAAAGAATTCAAAGTGGCATAGATTCAGAAAGGCAACAAGGATAATAATTAGTTTAGCATTGATATGACTAAGGGAGGATCAGAGCACTCTTCCTAAACCAGAAATATAAATATTTGAAAAGATGATAAAAGACAATATTAACTCGAGCATACATAAGATTCCATAAATTAAATCATAGAATCGGCCTGAGTCATCACATGACAAAACTATGTGGAATAGGCTTAATGTTCATGTAAGATTTTGTACTGTATCCCTTATCTTGAAAATGACACATAAGCATTTTCTGCAATTCTGTTCATATTCATTGCAGTTTGTTATTGCATGACCTAAGAACAAAGATTTATCATGGTAAAAGAGATAACTTTGGACCAGTTGCTATATCTCAGTCCAGTCTTACCAACTAAGCTTACTAAGAAAATTGGATCACAGAGTGAGTAAAAAGAACTCTGTATTCTCTTTTGAATCCTTGAAAAGAAAGTCTAAAGTAAATTTTAAGTATAAGAATTATTTATGCAAGGATCAGCATAGGATTCAACGGAATTAATTTTGAATAGGAATAGCTAAATATGTATGGTGTGAAATAAACCAGACATTATTTAGCTCTTTGTAAGAAAGAGAATTAGAGTTAAAATATTAATAATTTGGCATTTATTAATTATTCATGTCCAGTATGATATTAATATTTTTAATTGTAATTCTTAGCCTCTTATGCATGCAGAAGCAGCAAAATATTTCAACAAAATGATACAAATATAAGATATTTTGTACAATTTAAGATACTATATCTTGGATTTATTGAAATATCATTAGTTAAATACAATCATAGACACTAACTAGAATGTAAAAATATATAGAGTTACGTGGGATTTCATTCTTATTAAATATATTTAGGGTTGTTTGTAAGAATGTTATTTTCTTCACTCGGTGTTTTACTTTGCATATTAATAATAATAAGTTTATTAAACTTGTATGCTGCCAGACTCTTAATAACTCTGGGCAGCTCATAACAATTAAGGGCATTACAATAGAATCAATAAAACAGAAAATAAAGATGGCAAGTACAATGAAGTCAAAAGCCTAAGAAGCAGCGGTGGATTGCTCCCGGTTCGGCCCGGTTCAGTGAACCGGTAGCGGCGGGATGTTCCGGCCACCCACCCGGGACACTCCACCCACCTGCCCGGGACGCGAGCGTGCACCGGTAGCCATGGGATTTAGAACCCACTACTGCTAAGAAGCCATTAAGTTTATTTATCTCCTCAGTAAAGGTAAAGTTTCCTTCAAGGTGAACTCAACTAAGATAACCCTTAGGATATATTTGTGCAGTTTTCTTAGCAAAAATATGGAAATGGTTTCTTTCTTTTGAAATGCTTTTCATCTTCCAAGACAAGCCTGTACATCCAAGAGTCTTGCATCCAAGTACCAAACCGGCTCAACTTTGTTTAGTTTCAGACAAATGCTGCCACTTGCTGAGACTCCTGCTCGGTGCAGGAAGCCAATTTAAAGCATACTTGACAGATGGTTGTCCAAGCTCTGCTTGGGCCCATCCAGTGAAGGAAGCACTATTTCACAGAGTTGTTAATTTTTATTTAGCATATGATTAGAACATGAGAAAGAGAATTTAAACATACTATATACACACAATCCATGTAACTCAGGGGTGGGATTCAGCCGGTTCGGGCGAACAGATGTTAATTTTACATCTGGTTCACCGAACCGGTAGTTGCAAGGACTGGCTGACCCTACCCACCTCACCCCGCCCCTCCCAGGAGTCTCCACGCGGCCCATTTTGGATGCCACGTAAGTGCAGGGTCCGCGCGGAGGCTCTGGGAGAGCAAAAAACGGGCCTACCGGAAGTACCAGAAGTCCGGAAACGGGCCCGTTTCCGGCCTCTGGAGCCCAGGGGAGGCCGTTTTTGCCCTTCCGGAGGCTCAAGGGAAGCCTCCGGAACCTGGGGAGAGCAAAAAACGGGCCTACCAGAAGTACCAGAAGTCTGGAAACGGGCCCGTTTCCGGCCTCCAGAGCCCGGGGGAGGCCGTTTTCGCCTTCATGGAGGCTCAAGGGAAGCCTCTGGAGCCTGGGGAGGGTGAAAATGCCCCCCCCCCGCCATGGTGCAGGAGGCTTAGGCCACGCCCCCATGGCCATGCCCACCCAGCAACCAGGCAGAGAACTGGTTGCTAAAATTTTTGAATCCCACCCGATGTAACTTTATACAAAACTTCTACCGGGGTATGGCAGTGGCCTCATAAATGGATCTCCAGATCAGTTATTCAGGCAATCACCTCTGGCATTGGTTCATGAAGATCTTCTAAGGAACCAGAGAACTTGATTGAGTAATTGGTTTGTACTATTTATTTACAGAATTTCCATATTTGTATTCTGCTCTGTGCCAAAATCATGGGTGGCTAACTTCAGATAATAAAAGCCCATAATAATAATAATAACTCAAAAATAGCATCACATAAATAAGAGAGGCCAATAGATTTTGTCAGGATAGGCAGGTCCTTAGGTAACATCAAGTTGCTAGGTAAAGCTTTGTAAGTAATAATAATTACTTTGGATTGTTCCCAGAAACAAACTGCTGTTAATGCAGTGTTCCCAATATTGGTTTTATGTATACTACTAGAGCAACTCATATCCCTAATTTCAGATTGTTTCATTTTGCACCAACTAAAGTTTCTGAGTAATCTCAAAGAGCAGTCTCAAGAATTGCTTTTGATGGAATATCTATATGCATTCTGCCATCGTGATCTGTTTTAATTTCATAGATTATTATATATTTTTTATCTTAGTTAAGCTATTGAGCAGCTACATTACTTTCTTCTACTATCTATTTTTCTCTCTTGCTGGAAAAGTAGGGAATGATCTTATTTCTGGGCTTTAGATGCCATTGAGTCCAGCTCAATTCCTGGGGGATATATGGACAAATGCTGCCTTTTTAACCTGCCCTTGGAAATAACTTGTAGCTCCAAAGACATTCCATCAACTTCTTTAATTCCATCTCTTCATCTTACCCATTGTTCCTCCCTTTTCCTATTTCCTTCAGCCTTGCAAAGCACAGAAAAAAAATATAAGGCCACCATCATATGCCAAAGTATGTCGAATTCTGGTTTATGACCATTATGAACAATCAAGATTTATTTAGTCCAAAATGAATTGATTGATTCTTGCACAGTTGATTGGAGCTACTTGTCTCCAAATCTATAATTCAAATGTGATTCATTCTCCCTCTCTCCCTCCCTCCCCCCCCTTACAATCATAAAAGATAAACACTATATACATTAAAAACATAAGTTAATACAAAAAGCCAAACACTGTGGCCTAATTAAAAGATTGGGAGGGCAGGAGCAGGATGGGGGAGGGAGGTGTGATCTGTTGTTAATCTATCAACCACCTCCCTCCTCCACTGTGATGCTCCCCCATTGGAGTCCCAAACTTTTGCTGTTTTGCTGATGAATCTTACCACTGGAAAGATCACTGCTTTTCTTATTTTAATCTCTGTGATAACCGAAGTACCTTTATAATTGTTTATCTTGTCTCTCTTTGTCTTCCATGGTCCATTTTTAATTTTGAGAGCAAGAAAATAATATTCATTGCCACTTTCACTTCTTTCCTATCAGTTGTAAATTCACTGCTTGCTATTATTTTGTCGTCTTAAAACTTAATATTGACCCAGATTTTTCACTTTCAAATGTTACTTTCCTAGTATCTGGTGAACAAAATATTATCACTAGCATATCTCAAATTGTGAGTGTCGTGATTTCAAATTTTGTTTCCTATCCTCCAAGTGAATCAGAAGTAATTGGGAGACAGTATGCATCCTTGTCTTCCTTCCCCTTTCTGAATTAAACTGTTTTTTTCTACATAATAAAAGGCTGTGCCAGAAGGAGAGACAAAAAAGAGGAAACAAAGACATATATACATATCCACATCTATATACAATTAGAGCCGAGGTGGCGCAGTGGTTAGAGTGCAGTACTGCAGGCTACTTCAGCTGACTGTTCAGCAGTTCAGCGGTTCAAATCTCACCGGCTCAAGGTTGACTCAGCCTTCCATCCTTCCAAGGTGGGTAAAATGAGGACCCAGATTGTTGGGGGCAATATGCTGACTCTGTGAACCGCTTAGAGAGTGCTGTAAAGCACTGTAAAGCGGTATATAAGTCTAAGTGCTATTGCTATTGCTATTAAATTTTAACTGCTAGATTATTGCAGAAAATGTGATCTAAATAGAATATAGTACTTTAAGGTATTTGGGTAAGGAGCTATATATTTATTGTGCTGTTCTCTAACCACTTAGTACATTTTAGCATTGTATTCAACATAATCACACAGTCTTTGATTCAGAGTGGAAAGTGTGATGAAGTGAAATAAAAGTATTTCCAGACTATTAATCATTACACAGCTATTGAGCATATCTAAAGTTTGAAGTGCATAAATGGATGTAACAATATTTTCCTTTTGTTCTTGTTATAATTATTAGCTGTGTTGTAAGCAATTATTAAATCCAAAATAAAGGCAAATAAGAGTACAATGGTGATGATATAATAGTTGTTCCAACAGGCAAGTGAAATACTGAGTGGGATAGAGCTTAGAACTCCAAGCAGATTTGTAGACTGTACAGCAACAAGATGTACTTGTCAAGTTCAAATGCATGGTGATATGTCGTGAGTTATATCATCTTGATCTCAATTATCACACAAATATAAGTGTTGTTGGTTTCAAAGAAGTAATCTTTAATAAAATTATGCTGTTTCACAAATTATAAAACATGTCAACTATTATTCAGATTAAAGTACAACTACTTGTGCTTTCATTTTCATATTTGTTAATTATATGTTAGAATATTTATTGCACAATAAATTCGACTTTCATAACGTGTCATATAATCTTCCATTCATCTGTACATGGGAGATCTACTAGTAATTTTATATGCATCCTCAGATTTTAAATACTGTAGCCTATTTAAAACATTTAAACATTTATTACATTTTAAAATATGCATTGAAACCTTGACAAACTATAGATATTTTAAAAAAAATTAAACATAGATAAAAATCACAAATATATTATAAAGCAGCATTGTAAATAAAACCACAGCAACACCAGTTTTTTTGTATCAGTCTAAAACAAAATCCCTAGCACCTAAAGTAATCAATTCAATGTAAATGAGCTTCAAAGCAGGGTGTACTGTAAATAATAGAAGAGAATATATGTACTCAAAATTGAACTATGGAGTCCTTGATGTTCTCTGAGCTTTGTTATTTGCTTGTAGACATTTCATTATCTAACTAGGTAATTCACTGGGGAATAGTCATGTATAGGAGAAAAGATTTTGCAGTTTAAATATCTTTAACATGCCTTATCTGCATGTGGGTGATTCCTCTTGCCTCTTTTGATTTAGTACCAACTAAAATTGGAAATACTTGCAAAATTGACATATTTGATTATGAAATAGATGCTGCACAAATCATAGGTACAAATCATAAGCACGGGCATTCTGGATTTACAAGATTAGAAGATCTTGAAGATACCACTGAAACTTCCTGTGCAGAGCCACTGTTACAAAGATCTTCGGCATTATCACTGTTACAAACAGCCGCATTCTAATCTATCAGGTTTAGGATGAAAATATTATCAAGAGTGCTTCTCACAGATTTTACATGTGGTGGGTTAACAGGTGGTGGGTTAAACAGATAGATTTGGGGCTCTTGTTGCAAGTAGGTTCCAATAATCCAACCTAATCATTATACCTCTATATGTACCGTAAGTTTCTGTTGCACTTAATATTTTTCATATTATTTTATGAATTTATATTCTAGCATTTGATGAAAACACTAACCATATAAATATTACTATATACACACATAGGGCATCAATGTATATCACCTTGACTTTCCTTCAATTGACTCCTATCAGCGAGTGATAGGAGTATTATTATCATTTTAAGGCCATGCATTCTGTTTCTCTACCTGGCGACTATACAAATTATAATTTTAAAAACAGTCTTCATTTTCCCCTCATTTTCATCAGCCTTTTTTGTTTATGTGTCATATCTGTAAGAGGGCAGGAACTGTCAATCTACTTTTTATGTCATTCCGGGTGCCTGTAAGGCTAATTAGCATGGCATAACCAAAGAAAAAATGCTAGAGCCAGTTATGAGATGTCCATAATTGTGCTTTGAACATGGCACTAAGAATAATCAGTATTCTGTAAATCAAGTCATGCAGAATGTAAGCTTGAACCAAGGAAAATGTGAAATTGTCAAAGCAGAAATGAAACATTCTAAACAGAGTGTCTTAGAAACAGATGAACTAGAATTACTGGAATGGCATTTTAACTTGGATGATTAAACAAAATACTAAGACCATGCATCCACATGAAATAATGTAGAGGCAATGATAAAGCCATTTCAAAATATGTGTATCGATATAGCATAATAAACAACAGGATTGTATCTATTTGAATTAGTGATATCCTGCAATGTTCTAGATATGACATTAAAAATATAGTGCTAATGAGACTAGTAAGTGATTGGTATGCAACAATGGAGAAATGGAGAAACTTGGAACTGTAGCAAAAGTGGATTGGGTAAACACAGTAAAACAGGAACTACCATTGTGTAGAATATTCTAGGCACCATCGGTCAGATTTCATTAATCTCCAAGTGAAGACCTGAAGCTGAAAATAGACTAAATATTTATCCAAGAAAAAAAAAATCCAAAATATAGTTCCAAATCAGATACAACATACTTTCAGGAAAAGAAGATCCGTCAACATCAGGTAACTGATGGACCCAGTAGTAGTGCTTGCAGTTTTCTCTGATGTCTGGTGGGCTATTTGGTTGAGGTCCTAATGATGGCTTGGAATGGGTGTGTGGCTTTAACCTTAGATTGGATTATCCCTATGTAACCTTTCTCCCCATGTTAGTTTTGGGATTCATCTTGGTTTTCTAAGGAGTTCCAAGAAACAAAGTGTGTGAAAAGATACGTAGAGTGCTGTTGGAGAAAGATGAAGAGTGTATCCAAGCAAGCACAAGAAAGAACCCATTGTGGTTATAAAGGCTTTGAAAACCTTCTTATTTTTCCACTTTCATTCCTCATTCATATGAGGAATATTCTTGGTATTTGCAGATAATGTCATTCAAGATCCACTCAAGAGTTGAACAATTCTAGTACAGGTGCCTTGTATGGCTATCTGGAGTGAATTTGATTCTGCCATTGCCAAGGAAGTGGGCAGGTTTTATAGTTTGTTAGCTTGGCCACCTGCTTATTAGGTGTACCTTTTGGATGATTAAGTTACTGGTTAAGTTGGTTGAGAATGAGACTGTGGCAGAGGCATGCTACCTGGGGAATTCTTGGAGTTGAAGTCCACACAGCTAAAAGTTGCCAAGTTTGAAAAACACTGATCTCAAGCCATTTTGGGCTGTCTCAACTGTAGGATGACACTGACATACAGGCTGAGAAATGCAGACATATGTCTGTTTTTGTTTATTGTAATGTGTTTCCTAAGGCAAAAAAGAAAAGGTAATTAGCTGTTTACCTTCTCACTTTCTTTCTGTTTGATCTGCAAGAAGGATATCACGATTGTTATTACTTTTGTGCAGGAAATCAAATACGAAAAAGAGAAAACAAGATGAGAAATCACTTCTTTCAGCTGTTTTATTATGAAACTCCGTGAATATACTAGGATATTACTGTTACCTAAACAAGAGCACTAAAGCCTTAGAACTGGTTCTGCCCCACTTTGCTATAAGAATTCTCAGCAAGAAATTATAAGATTTAAGCTTCAAAAACATTGGACATCAATTTTGTTTCAAACGTTTTGCTTCCTGAAAAACATTTGGTGATTATGATAGACCCATTCAAACTGAACCCGAATATAATTTCAAAATTAGAGGAATCTTGAAAAATATGCAATTAACTTTTAACAGATATAATGTATTTACTCACATAAAGTTTCTGATACATTGCATGAGTTCAATAGGGCCAAAAGTGTTTTGCTGATTTTTGTCTAAGTGTGAATGCAGAAAATGAGTCTTCAGTGATATGTTGCAGTTCATGGTCTTGTATATTGTAAGAAGTTTGCCAACCAACTGAATGTAATTTTGTGTTCTGTAGTTGTCAAGAAAATTCTCAATGACATCTTTAAATGCTTTCCAGGTGATTTTCTCTGGCCTCACTAGCAGATCTTTGAATCACTTGTCATTGATGACATATGATCTGTGGACCAACAAAATGCCTTCCTTAATCTTGGCATCAGCTGTTATTGAAAACATATGTCTCAAATAACGAAAACCTTCACCTTCATTGTTCATCACTTTTACAAAGCTTTTCATTAGTCATAATTTTATGTAAAGGGGAGGCAATATCTTTGTTGGGTCAACAAGTGGTTCATGCGTCTTTTTTTTGTCCTGGAACCAAATTCTTTTGGAGTGGCCATTTCTTTTTCATGTAATGCAACTCTTGCATGCTGTCCCATTCTCATATGTAACACCAGCATTTGGTATACCTGAGCTTTACTCCAAGCAGCAGAGCCATTATTTTTAGATCTCCACAGATATTCCAGTTTTTCTTGGTGTACTGGATCTGTTCCATGTTTTCATATGTTTCTGTAGAGATGGAGGTCATTTGGAGGTTATGTGCCTACCTCAGAAGGGCCTCAAGTACCTACATGATCTCACCCAGTTCCCATGATTTCACCCTGTTCATATTGCCTGGATGAAGCAGGACACTATCTCTGGCTGGTACATGATCTCATCTAGGTTGTATTAACAGTATGTAGGATGTTCTTAAGGATTGGCAAGGAGAATTCACCAATGAAAATGCTGTTGCTCTTTGTTACCTTTTGCTGCTTGTAAAACTGTATATAAGCAATAAACACTGCGAAGGCAGTCAGACATCTTGGCATCCTGCAATGACTGGTCTCTAACTCCATCAGCTTCATGTGTGCTGCATAGCCAACTGGTACTGAAAGGTGTACATTGCCATTGTGTAAAAACAAAAGATTAAATTACAGATTATTTTCATGATTAGTAGCCAAAAATCTATAAGATACACTCAAAAGTGCTCAGGAAGCAAGATCTTTGTTGTCCAATGAAATCAGAATTCATAGATGCATCACTTTTGGGTAACTGAAGCAGCTAGAGATGGCTATTGGTTCACAAATTGTCCAATGATATCAAAAGCCTCTGCAGTTAAAAGTGAATAAATAAACAAATAAACATAGTTTCAGATGATATTTTCCTTATGATTAGGAACATATCTTTAGAAGCATGTTATTAAGATATATCCTATATCTTAATAACATGCTTCTAAAGATATGTTCCTAATCATAAGATAACTATTTTCTAAGAAGCCTAGATTAATAGCCATACAAAAATTTTAAACAATTTCTTTTAGTGATTTTATTTATTTTGCAAGTTATATGCTACCTTAAACTTTAGCTGCAGAAACTCTTTATCTGATGACCATCCTGTCTTAGGCTGGTCCTTTATGCATGATTCAGAGCTGGGCTTGTGTTTGCCACACCTGTATGTTACATAATTGCATACTGCCTGTCAGTCACTGACATGTATTTAATAGGTGTCTCTCAGTCATTTATGGCAGCCCAACCTATCTGCATTAAACACAAATGTTATCTGTGAACTTTGCTACTTTCATTTTTCTGTTACACTTTTGCAACTGCTATTACCAGCAGTTCTGAGATTCCTTATTACTTAACGAAAAGGCCTGGTACAAATCACAGGATTGTCTGTTATATGAAGTATTATATCCTGAGATAAATTTTAAACCAAGAAAATGACTGAGCAACCTTGTGATGTGGATGACATGAAATGCGAGCAAGAGACTCTTATACACCTAGAGGTAAGCAGTTAAGCAGATAGTTCTAACGTGTGAAATGATTTGGAGATTGTCAGATCTCACCAGTGTAGTAACTTTGAATTATTCGTCTCTGGTGAACCAAAACAGCGCTTTCAATGTTAGAATAGAATAGAATAGAATAGAATTTTTTATTGGCCAAGTGTGATTGGACACACAAGAAATTTGTCTTGGTGCATATGCTCTCAGTGTACATAAAAGAAAAGATAAGTTCGTCAAGAATCATAAGGTACAACACTTAATGATAGTCCGGGTACAAATAAGGAATCAAATCATAGTAGGAACCAGTCAATATAAATTGTAAGGATACAAGCAACAAAGTTACAGTCATACAGTCATTTGTGGGAGGAGATGGGTGATGGGAACGATGAGAAGATTAATAGTAGTGCAGACTTAGTAAATAGTTTGACA